>JAJOOJ010000645.1:0-63419 GCA_029582625.1 Solanum boliviense
GGTTATAGAAGGATAACCTTGTCTAGTGGTAATGATAGGGGAGGTTATATCCAAAGGGGTGTCATTCTTAATTTGGTTGGCTCTAAGTCTAGTAGCTAACGATTGGATCACAGTTGGGGGGGCAGGGTCAGGAATTTGGTGTGTGACATTTCTGGTGGAGGGGTTATTGACGGGGGTTTTATTTTGAGTCTGTCTGGGGCTGTTTTGGTTGTTTCTTTGGTGGGTGGTTCTGTGGATGTCAAAATTAGAGGAGACCTTTATGGGAGGGGGAATACGATAGTCTATATCAGGGCCTTTTTGAATGTTGTTTTCAGGTTGATCTTTCGCTCTATTCTGCACCAAAAATTGGCCTTTCTCATGCACATTTTGGCTACTATGACTATTATTATAAGGTGGGAATTGGAGATCATAATTATTTGGAGCAACGTTAGATGACTTACCTGCCGTCTCCTTGATGGTGTTAGTTGGTTGTGTCCCTCCATATTCTTTGCTATGCTGCATAGTGTTCTCATTGGAGTTGATCTTGTCTTTCACCTTCCACACGGCTTTCCCTCCATTGCCATAATATTGCTCTTGTGATGCCCTTGTTATTACCTTAGTGATTGTATGTTGTGCTTCCTGAGTTTGACGGGGTAATGCATTTCCATCTCCCTGCATTTGTCTTGACCCGTTGACATCTGAAGTCTCTTTTAGATTCAACTGCTCCTGAGCAAGCTGCATTGGTTCTCTCATGTGATTTGGAGTGTGTTCCCTTTCCTGCTTGTTTTCCTGATTCAATATACCTGTAATTCGAGTTGGTTCAAGTCTCTCCTCACTGATATGATCATCCATGGTTGCTGAAATTTGTCCCTGCAATTCACAAGACGAATGCACATTAATTTGCTGTTGGATTAATGGTTTTATTACCTTAGGAATGTTGTTCTCATCGCAGGGGATCTTTTGGGATGGCTCTGCATCGCCGTTGTTGCCCAGAACTCCGACAATGTTGCCGGAATTTATGTCGCCGGAGATTTCACCGTCAAAACGGTTCGAAATTTCAGTGAGATGTACTCCTAGACATGGGGAAGATTCCCCAGTGGTTGCAGCTTCGTTTCTCTCATCGGAAGACGATCGAAATTGAAGGCGCACGTCAGGCGATATCGCGGCGATTTCTCCAGAATTCGCCTTCAAGGATCTCTCAATTTGTGTGATGGAATCATTTGATTTTTGGACTGGAGATAGATCCTTTGATGTAGATTCATGATTCTCAGTTGAATTAACACGAATCATTCCAGATTGTTCGAGGGACATAATTTTTCGAGCCCAGTCTAACTCCTCTTCAGAAATCGCGACATGGATCGCTTCAATTCTTCGCAATTTCGAAGAGTTAGCTGATGATTCTGGTGAAGCACCCAGCTGGGGTTTATCAATGTTGGAATTGCGCATCGAATGGGACTGGTCCGGTGGTCGGAGCACCATTCCCGGCGGCTCTGTGGCCATTCCGGTGAACAGGAGTTCTTCCGCCTGTTGAGAGCATTTTTTGAGAGCAGATTTTTAGAGAGAGAAAAAAATTTGGAAAATAGGAAAGCGATGGGGTTTTGGGTTTAGAGTTTAGGGTTTAGGGTTTAGGATTTATGGTTTAGTGTTCATGATTTAGGGTTTAGGGTTTAGGGTTTATGGTTTAGGTTTATTGTTTTGGGTTTTGAGTTTAGGGTTTTCGGTTTAGTGTTAGGATTTAGGGTTTTGATTTTGGGATTTAGGTTTTAGGATCTTCTCTTTAGGGCTTAAGGTGTAAAGTCTAGAGTTTAAGGTTTAGGGTATAGGGTTTCGGTTTGAAGGTTTAGGGTTTAGGGTTTAGGGTTTGTGGTTAACGGTATAGGGTTGAGGTTTTAGGGTTTAGGGTTTGGTTTAGGGTTTAGATTTTAGGGTTTAAGGTTTAGGGTTTAGTGTTTAGAGTTTGGGGTTAAGGGTTTATGGTTTAGAGTTTATTGTTTAGGGTTTAGGGTTTACGATTTTGGTTTAGATTTTAGGGTTTACGGTTTAGGGTATAGGGTTTAGGCTTTAGGCTTTAAGGTTTAAGATTTAGGGTTTACGGTTAGCATTTTGGGTTTTGGTTTTAAGGTTTAGGGTTAAGGGTTTGGCATTTAGCTTTTGAGATTTAGGGTTTTTGGTTTAGGGTTTAGGGTTCGTGTTTATGTTTTTGCGTTTATGGTTTAGGGTTTAGGTTTTATGGTTTAGAGTTTAGCATTTAGGGTTTAGGGTTTAGGGTTTAGGATTTAGGGTTAGGGTTTAGAGTTTTGTGTTTAGGGTTTAGGGTTTATGGTTTTGGATTAGGATTAGGATTTAGGGTTTTGATTTTAGGGTTTAGGGTTTATAGTTTAGAATTTAGGGTTTAGGGTTTAGGGTTTAGAATTTGGATTTAGGGTTTAGGGTTTAGTCTTTAAGGTTAGGGTTTAGGGTTTAGTGTCTTTCGTTTAAGGCATAGGATGTAAAGTCTAGCGTTTAAGGGTTTAGGTATTATGGTTTATGGTTAGGCTTATGGTTTAGGGTTTAGGATTTAGGATTTACGGTTTAGGGTTTATGGTTTAGGTTAGAGGGTTAGGGTTTAGGGTTTTTTTAAGGGTTTAGGGTTTAGATTTTTGGATTTAGTGCTTTATTTAGGCTTGAAGGTTTAGGTTAGGGTATGGGGTTTAGGGTATAGGGTTTTGAGTTTAGAGTTTAGGGTTTAGGATTTAGGATTTAGGGTTTAGGGTTCATGGTTTAGGGTTTAGGGTTTAGGGTCTAGGTTCTAGGGTTTAGGATTTAGGATTTACGATTTATGGTTTATGGTTTAGGTTTGAGGGATTAGGGATTAGAGTTTTGGATTTAGTGTTTTATTTAGGGTTTACGGTTTAAGGTTTACGGTTAGGGTATATGGTATAGGGTTTTGGGTTTAGAGTTTAGGGTTTAGGGTTTAGGATTTAGGGTTTAGTGTTCATGATTTAGGGTTTAGGGTTTAGGGTTTATGGTTTAGGGTTAATGGTTTAGGTTTAGTGTTTTGGGTTTTGAGTTTAGGGTTTTCGGTTTAGTGTTAGGATTTAGGGTTTTGATTTTGGGATTTAGGTTTTAGGATCTTCGCTTTAGGGCTTAAGGTCTAAAGTCTAGAGTTTAAGGTTTAGGGTATAGGGTTTCGGTTTGAAGGTTTAGGGTTTAGGGTTTAGGGTTTGTGGTTAACGGTATAGGGTTGAGGTTTTAGGGTTTAGGGTTTAATGTTTAGAGTTTGGTTTAAGGTTTATATTTTAGGCTTTAAGGTTTAGGGTTTAGTGTTTAGAGTTTGGGGTTAAGGGTTTATGGTTTAGAGTTTATTGTTTAGGGTTTAGGGTTTACGGTTTTGGTTTAGGTTTTAGGGTTTACGGTTTAGGGTATAGGGTTTAGGCTTTAGGCTTTAAGGTTTAAGATTTAGGGTTTACGGTTAGCATTTAGGGTTTTGGTTTTACGGTTTAGGGTTAAGGGTTTGGCGTTTAACTTTTGAGATTTAGGGTTTTTGGCTTAGGGTTTAGGGTTAGTGTTTATGTTTTTGCGTTTATGGTTTAGGGTTTAGGGTTTATGGTTTAGAGTTTAGCATTTAGGGTTTAGGGTTTAGGGTTTAGGATTTAGGGTTAGGGTTTAGAGTTTTGTGTTTAGGGTTTAGGGTTTATGGTTTTGGATTAGGATTAGGATTTAGGGTTTTGATTTTAGGGTTTAGAGTTTATAGTTTAGAATTTAGGGTTTAGGGTTTAGGGTTTAGAATTTGGATTTAGGGTTTAGGCTTTAGGCTTTAGTCTTTAAGGTTAGGGTTTAGGGTTTAGTGTCTTTCGTTTAAGGCATAGGATGTAAAGTCTAGAGTTTAAGGGTTTAGGGTTAGGTTTTAGGGTTTATGGTTTATGGTTTTGGCTTATGGTTTAGGGTTTAGGATTTACGGTTTAGGCTTTATGGTTTAGGTTTGAGGGTTTAGGGTTTAGGGTTTAGGGTTTAGAGTTTTGGATTTAGTGCTTTATTTAGGCTTTAAGGTTTAGGTTAGGGTATAGGGTTTAGGGTATAAGGTTTTGGGTTTATAGTTTAGGGTTTAGGGTTTAGGATTTAGGGTTTAGGGTTCATGGTTTAGGGTTTAGGGTTTAGGGTTTAGGATTTAGGGTTTAGGGTTTAGAGCTTAGAATTTAGGGTTTAGGGTTTAGGGTTTAGAATTTGGATTTAGGGTTTAGGGTTTAGGCTTTAGTCTTTAAGGTTAGGGTTTAGGGTTTAGTGTCTTTCGTTTAAGGCATAGGATGTAAAGTCTAAAGTTTAAGGGTTTAGGGTTTATGGTTTATGGTTAGGCTTATGGTTTAGGGTTTAGGATTTAGGATTTATGGTTTAGGGTTTATGGTTTAGGTTAGAGGGTTAGGGTTTAGGGATTTTTTAAGGGTTTAGGGTTTAGATTTTTGGATTTAGTGCTTTATTTAGGCTTGAAGGTTTAGGTTAGGGTATGGGGATTAGGGTATAGGGTTTTGAGTTTAGAGTTTAGGGTTTAGGGTTTAGGATTTAGGGTTTAGGGTTCATGGTTTAGGGTTTAGGGTCTAGGGTCTAGGGTTTAGGATTTAGGATTTACGATTTATGGTTTATGGTTTAGGTTTTAGGGATTAGGGATTAGAGTTTTGGATTTAGTATTTTATTTAGGGTTTACGGTTAGGGTATATTGTATAGGGTTTTGGGTTTTTTTTTTTTTTTTATTTTTAATTTAACGACCCTTGAGGGGGTCAGGGGCTTAGCTACACCCCCAGGCCTTACCATATATAAAAAAGCAAAATTACAAAGAGGGGGACATAAACCTTACCTCTACTTAATGGTGGTATAAGAGTTGGTAGCCTACTAATTATCCTTAGTAGGTTCTCCAACTCCTTCCCAAAATAAAAGCGGGCCTATCATCTATGCACCTATGTGAGAGGACTCCTCTCGATACAAAGATTCTAGTAAAAAGTAAATTAGGGAGACTCTCCCTTTACAAGATAGATTACGCTAGTCTAGCCTATCTAGGGAAAGCCTAGTGGAGATGACAGACGGATCATCCAAAAAAAGGCCTGAAGCAGTTCTGGCTCCTTCCTAGGTCCTTAATGCTTGTGAGTAGATCAGGGGGGCTCCTTAATTCGTTTCAACTTTCATCTTCTGAAGCTGGCCCTTTCTGCCAGGTCTTGCTGCAGGTATGCTGAAGTTAGCTTCGGGAGCTGCTGTATGCTGAAGTATAACTGGGGGGTGGTCAGCTGGTGGCTGTGTTTGGAGAGTGAGTCTGCGACAAAATTGGCTTCTCGGAAAGTATGAGTGCATTTGAAATGTGTTAGTTGACTGATGAGGTGTTGAAGCTTTTGCATATGAGGTGAGATGGACCATGGAACTGCTGCATTGCTCATAAGCCAGTCTACCAGAAGTTGAGAATCAACTTCGAGGATTACCTTCTTATAATTCAAGTGTACGCACCATGATAAGCCAAATATAGCTGCTTCTATCTCAGCTTTGTTGTTCGTTCCTTCGCCTAAAGGAGCTGAAAAAGCAAATATAATATCTCCAAAATGATTCCTAAGAATCCCCCCTGCACCTATGCTTCCCGGATTGGACAGCGCACTCCCATCAGTGTTTAATTTTGTCCATCTGTCCGGTGGTTTAATCCACTGGACAGCAGTCACCTTGATGTCGTGGGTACACTTCTCGATGAGTGTACATAGCTTACTCCATTCCCAAGGCCAGGATATGTAGGGGAAACATGTATATAGCAGTTTGAAGGTGTCTAAAATCACAAGATGTTTGACCCTTGCCATGTTGGACTGTTTTCTCCCATACTTTCTAGCACATCTATTTTTCCATAAATTCCAACAAATAAAGATTGGAGTAGATTGTAGGATGAGCTTGTGGGCTTCATTGTTATGATTCGAATTCCACCACCTCATGATCATGTTTCTTAAAGGTAAGGGATCAGTTTGAATGCCTAACGCGGTTGCAAAAAACTTCCAAACATTCTTGGCAAAATTCCCTGAATTAAAGATATGTTCGATGGTATCCATGCCCGGAGAATGACAGCAGTGACATTCACTAGGTTCGATTCCAAAGCTTGCAAGCTTCTCGTTAGTAGGGAGTTTTCCTCTGATTGCTCTCCAAAGCAAAAAGGAGCATTTGAATGGAATGTTGTTCTGCCAGCTATAGGTGTTGATCTTGGTTTTTTCCCTTTTTTCTCTAATGCAATTCCATGCAGAAGACACAGTGAACTGGCCACTGGTATTGGGTATCCACACTGCCAGATCAGGTTGTCCATTCTGAAGGTGTAGCTGAGTAGAGAGGATATTGTGTACTTGACCTGGAGGGGCTGACTGGATCACCTTATTCATGTTCCATTGACCTTCCTCGATAAAATCAGAAACTGGTTCGTTGTTGAATCTGTTGCTAGCAGTGGTATATTGAGCCAACGGGCCTACTCCTAACCAGTTGTCCCACCAAAAGGAACAAGACCCATTTCTGATTTTCCATTGAATGTGACTTTCCACAGCATGTTTGTTCTTCATCATCAGTCTCCAAGCTTGGGATTCCCCAGTGTCCCATTTTTTACTTATAGGATTGGATCTTTGGCAATATTTTGCCCTTAGAAAATACCCCCACAGTGTTTGCTTGGATCTAAATGTTCACCATTGTTTGAATTGGAATGCACGACATACATCACTCATAAGTCGAAATCCAATTCCTCCTTCATCGTAGGGAAAACTTAAGTTCTTCCATGAGGACCAATGGTATTTCTTCTTGTCATTTCTCCACCCCTAGAAGAAGTCAGCCATAATGCCTTGGATTTGCTTCGTAACAGTTGAGGGTGTGGAATTAGCTGCGAGTATGTGAATAGGGAGTGATTGTAACACGTGCTTAATCAAAGTTGCTTTGCCCCCAAAACTTAATAATTTTGATTGCCATCCTGTGATTCTGTTAACTACCTTGTTGATAAGCTCCGAGAAGTAGATAATCCTAGGCCTGCCAACAAATAAAGGGCACCCTAGGTATGTAAGAGGAGCATCTTTCTGATGAAATCCCGTATATTTTCTCACCCTGTCACTGGTGGTTCTGAAAGCATTGGAATGAAGCATAAAGTGACTTTTTGCTTTGTTCACGAGCTGGCCAGATATCCTCTCATAAGTAGCCAAAGTATGCATAATAAGTTTAAGAGAATGTTTTCTCCCCGAGGTGAATATAATGATGTCATCTGCAAAGCTCAGATGATTAATCTGAGGACCTCTCCTTTCCATATGGAAACCATGGTATAGGGGATTCTGAAAAAGTCTGTTTAGCGACCTTGACAGTACCTCAGCACCTAAAATAAATAGGGCTGGGGATAGTGGGTCTCCCTGCTTAAGGCCTCTGGTGGAATGAAAGAAGCCATGTCTCTTGCCATTAATAATGATAGAGTACCAATTGTTTGACATAATTCTCCAAACCATGTCTATGAAGACTTCATCAAAACCCATTCTCCGAAGGACTAGACAAATATACAACCAAGAGACCCTGTCATAAGCTTTTGCCATATCAAGTTTGATTACTACATTGCTTCCAATATTGGGTTGTTTGAGCTGGTGGATAATTTCTTGGGCTAACATAATGTTCTCAGAAATGCTCCTACCCTTAACAAAGCCGGATTGATTAGGGGAGATCAGGCTAGGTAGGATAAGAGTTAGTCTGAGAGATAATAGCTTAGAAATGATCTTGTTGGTGAAGTTGCTCAAGCTGATAGGTCTAAACTCAGTGAGTTTATTGGGATTTTTCACCTTGGGAAGGAGAACTAAGCAGGCATGTGAGAAGTATTTGGGTAGCATTTGACCACTGAAGAAAGCATGAATTACTGCCAGTAGGTCATTTTTGATAATGCTCCAACATTTCTGGAAGAAACATCCATTCATTCCATCAGGTCCAGCAGCTGAATTGGGATTCATGGAAAAGACTACCTCCTTTAGTTCCTCCATAGTTGGTAATTCCTTCATCCTATCATTTTGCACCTGATCGACCAGTCGAGGAATACAATTAATGGGGATTTCATCAATAAATTTTTCCTCCCCTGTGAAGATATTCTGAAAGTGCTCGCAGGCAGCCTTAGCAATGTGTTCATCTCCCTGTATCCAGTCAGCATTGTCATTGAGGATTTTATGAATAAACAGCCTTCTCCTTCTACCTCTAATTAATGCATGAAAATATTTTGAGTTGCTGTCCCCTTCTCTAAACCAATGCAACTGAGTTTTTTGTTTAAGAATAGAGTCTTCCATCTTCATGAATCTGATATATTCTGCGTTAATACCATGGAGTTCTGCCCTCTGCTCCTCTGTGTTATTGTGAATAAGGTTGTCTTCAGCATCTTTGACTCTTGCTTCAAATTCTTTAACCTTAACATAGATATCACCAATTTGCATTTTGGACCAGACACTGAGAGTAGCTGCCAGTCTCTTCATTTTTTGATGAAAAATCCACATGGGATTTCCATCTATAGGCCTTTTCCAGCAGTCTGTAACAGTCTCTGTAAAGGAAGGTTGATCAGCCCAACAATTGAGAAATCTGAAGTATTTAGTGTGATTATCAGGCCTGGCATTCATTTCCATCAGAAGTGGACAGTGATCAGACCCCACAGAGGGAAGATGAGTAATGTTAGTCTGAGGCATATCCTTCAACCATCTATCATTCACCATAGCCCTGTCCAGCCTTTTCCAGATTCTGAAATTAATACCCCTTTGATTAGACCAGGTGAATCTAGGTCCATTAAACCCCAAATCCATGAGTCCACAAGCTTCAATAACTCCAATAAAATCTAAGCTTTTCCTCATGTTATAAGGGATGCCCCCCAGCTTTTCATCAATATCAGTTATAACATTAAAGTCCCCCACTGTACACCAAGGAAAGGTATCCTTAGTATCAGCAAGATGAAGAAGTCTATCCCAGAGTGGTTTTCTGAGATATTCTTTACACTTGGCATACACAAAAGTCGTGATGTAGGTCTCAGGAGCTTCTGTGTGGTTAAGTTCACAAGAAATCTGTTGTTCATCAGCTTCAATCACATTACAAGTGATCTCATTAGTCCAAAAAAGCCAGATTTTTCCATTGATGTTACTAATTGCATGATCCATAACAAGCAAACTTTTGAACAGATTTATTTGGGTATTGTCAGAGAAAGGTTCCAGTACTGCAATCATCGATACTTGGTGAATATTTTTGAGATTTTTGAGTCTTTCGATAACACCTTGGGTGTTTATTCCTCTAGCATTCCATATGATTGTACTAATCATTGAGATGATTTAGAGGTGAAAAGTCTAGTGTTTGGTCTTCCTGCAGTTACAGGAGTGGGTGGAGATGGTTTTTTGAGAGGAAGCCTGTCCAAGTGTATGCCCCTGGGAGAGAGTCCCTGCTTGCTGGTGACCTGCTGTAACTCCTTGTCAAATTCTGAGTCCTTATTAGGACTAAATGCTTTGATAAGTAGTTCACTAACTTCATCATCATCATCTTGAGCATTTACAGGTAGAGTGTCTTCATCTATTTCCTCTTCAGAAACTTCCACCTCATACTCATCTCTTACAGTTATCTTGGTCTGATCAGGGGGTTTTCCCGGGGTAGGGGTGTTGTATTGAGCTTTTAGAGGAACTACATCCATCACCTGGTCCACCATGATGAATTTTTTGCAAGGGTTTACTCCTTCATGGTGGTTGTCTGTAGGATTGTTTTCTTGGTGTTGTTGTTCAGCCTTTTTCCTCTTGGTAGCTTCTCTTTTTTTCTTACTAGGCTTGTTCTTGCTCTTAGGAGTGTCCACCTGCTTACTAGAGCTTGCCTTGTTGCCCATATCCTTAGCCATAGCACCTTTGGGTTGATTATCCGTCTCTCTAGTATTGTGTACCTGTAGGCAGACATTCTGTTCTTGATGTTGTTGGACAGCACTTACAGTGGTAGCAGAGGCTTGAGGGTCAGTCCTAAGGTCAGTCGTTTGGTTCCCATGCAAAACATGAGACACATCCCTTCCCATAGGTTCCCCTTCCTGCATGTTAGAGGTTTTCTCCTTTACATCCATCCTCCCTCCAACAACTTCATCAGCCACAACAGAGGGAATTACAGGGGTAGGGACTTCATTGTCAACACAATGCTCAACAACACCAATTACAGGGGATGGGGGAGCTGAAATCTGATCACCAGATTCCTCAATTTCAATCACAGGAGTTACAGAGTTCATACCTGATTTCTGCATTGCCTGTTGGTCATGAGGAGTTCTGGCCTGCTGTACCTGTACCTGTGGGATTTGTTTCTTACCTGGAGCCTGGATTTGCTGTTGAGTTTTATTTTTTCTCCTAGTTTGAGTTTGCCATTGTTCCTCTTTTTGCATAGTATGTTCCTCTGCTGATCCTCCTGTATTGGTTTGCCTATTTGAGAGTGTTTTTGCTTTGTTATCCTCAAGTTGCTGATTACCTTTCAAAGTCTGATTCAGCTGCTTCTCCTGTCCCTTCTTAACTGCTTCCTCATCTTTTCTTTTTTTAAATTCCTCATCTCTTTCCTTCAAGGGGCATTCTCCAATTATATGGCCCTGATGCTTACAGTACAGGCAGTAAGGAGGAACATCCTCAAATTCGATAATTTGCCATTTGCCTAACGAGGGGTCCTTCTCAGAAAAGCCCAACCACACATGTTGAGGTCTTTCTTTGGTGATATCAATTTGGACCCTCACTTTAGCAACACTACCCCTAGTTTTTTGCATGGTTGCCGAGTCTAGGTATAGTGCCTTACCAATAGGGGACAGCAAAGGGGTGAGTATATCCATATAGTAGCAGTGCCATGGGAGTTCTGGCAGGGTGATCCAGATGGGCAGTATAGGGGTCTCTTCAGCTGGTTTAAAGGTAGGGGTCCATACCTGTAGTTTCATTAAATGGCCAGCAATGAACATCTTCTGCTTTGTCCAGACTGCAATGTGATCAGCTTCATTGTCCAAGTCGATATAAATGTGTCTTGAATTGAAATGGACAATCTTGACCCCTCCAGTGAGTTGAGTTTGTGCAATAAAGCTCCTTCTAATAGTTTCCATTTTGGGCATAGCATTGGAAAATTTACCCACTAGAGTATACTTACACCTTCCTGGCATCTTAAGCATGAAATCCTCTTCATGGAAGGTTATAGAAGGATAACCTTGTCTAGTGGTAATGATAGGGGAGGTTATATCCAAAGGGGTGTCATTCTTAATTTGGTTGGCTCTAAGTCTAGTAGCTAGAGATTGGGTCACAGTTGGGGGGGCAGGGTCAGGAATTTGGTGTGTGACATTTCTGGTGGAAGGGTTATTGACGGGGGTTTTATTTTGAGTCTGTCTGGGGCTGTTTTGGTTGTTTCTTTGGTGGGTGGTTCTGTGGATATCAAAATTAGAGGAGACCTTTATGGGAGGGGGAATACGATAGTCTATATCGGGGCCTTTTTGAATGCTGTTTTCAGGTTGATCTTTCGCTCTATTCTGCACCAAAGGATGGCCTTTCTCATGCACATTTTGGCTACTATGACTATTATTATAAGGTGGGAATTGGAGATCATAATTATTTGGAGCAACGTTAGATGACTTACCTGCCGTCTCCTTGATGGTGTTAGTTGGTTGTGTCCCTCCATACTCTTTGTTATGCTGCATAGTGTTCTCATAGGAGTTGATCTTGTCTTTCACCTTCCAAACGGCTTTCCCTCCATTGCCATAATATTGCTCTTGTGGTGCCCTTGTTATTACCTTAGTGATTGTATGTTGTGCTTCCTGAGTTTGACGGGGTGATGCATTTCCATCTCCCTGCATTTGTCTTGACGCATCTGAAGTCTCTTTTAGACTCAACTGCTCCTGAGCAAGCTGCATAGGTTCTCTCATGTGATTTGGAATGTGTTCCCTTTCCTGCTTGTTTTCCTGATTCAATATACCTGTAATTCGAGCTGGTTCAAATCTCTCCTCATTGATATGATCATCCATGGTTGCTGAAATTTGTCCCTGCAATTCACAAGACGAATGCACATTAATTTGCTGTTGGATTAATGGTTTTATTACCTTAGGAATGTTGTTCTCATCGCAGGGGATCTTTTGGGATGGCTCTGCATCGCCGTTGTTGCCCAGAACTCCGACAATGTTGCCGGAATTTATGTCGCCGGAGATTTCACCGTCAAAACGGTTCGAAATTTCAGTGAGATGTACTCCTAGACATGGGGAAGATTCCCCAGTGGTTGCAGCTTCGTTTCTCTCATCGGAAGACGATCGAAATTGAAGGCGCACGTCAGGCGATATCGCGGCGATTTCTCCAGAATTCGCCTTCAAGGATCTCTCAATTTGTGTGATGGAATCATTTGATTTTTGGACTGGAGATAGATCCTTTGATGTAGATTCATGATTCTCAGTTGAATTAACACGAATCATTCCAGATTGTTCGAGGGACATAATTTTTCGAGCCCAGTCTAACTCCTCTTCAGAAATCGCGACATGGATCGCTTCAATTCTTCGCAATTTCGAAGAGTTAGCTGATGATTCTGGTGAAGCGCCCAGCTGGGGTTTATCAATGTTGGAATTGCGCGTCGAATGGGATTGGTCCGGTGGTCGGAGCACCATTCCCGGCGGCTCTGTGGCCATTCCGGTGTACAGAAGTACTTCCGCCTGTTTGAGAGCGTTTTTTGAGAGCAGATTTTTAGAGAGAGAAAAAATTTGGAAAATAGGAAAGCGATGGGGTTTAGGGTTTAGGGTTTAGGGTTTAGGGTTTAGGGTTTAGGGTTTAGGGTTTAGGGTTTAGGGTTTAGGGTTTAGGGTATAGAATTTAGGGTTTAAGCTTTATGGTTTACGATGTAAGTTTTAGGGTTTAGGGGTTTGGGTTTAGGTGTTTAGGTTTTAGAGGTTAGGGTTTAGGGGTTAGGATTTAGGGTTTAGGGTTTTGGGTTTCGGGTTTAAGGTTTTAAATTTAGGGTTTAGGATTTGAGTTTAGGGTTTGGGTTTAGGGTTTAGGGTTTAGGTTTAGGGTTTAGGATTGATGGTTTAGGGCTACGGTATAGGGTTTGGGGATTAGGTTTTACGGTTTAGGGTTAGCATTTAAGGTTTAGACTTTAGGAATTAGGGTTTAGGGTTTAGTATTTAGGGTTTAGGGTTTTGGGTTTAAGGTTTAGGGTTTAGGGTTTAATGTTTAGGGTTATGGGTTTAGGGTTTAGGGTTTTGATTTTAGGGTTTTGTTTAAAGGTTTAAGATTTGTGGTTTACGGTTTAGGTTTTAGTGTTTAGGGTTTACGATTTAGGGCTTAGTGTTTAGGGTTTAGGGTTGAAGGTTTAGGGTTTAGAGTATTGGGTTTAGGTTTTAATGTTTAGAGGTTCGTGTTGTGGGTTTAGGGTTTATAGTTTAGGATTAAAGATTTAGGGGTTAGGGTTTAGCGTTTAAGATATAGGGTTTAGGATTTAAGGTTTAGGGTTAGGATTTAGGGTTTATTCTTTATAGTTTTGGGTTTAGAGTTAGGTTTTAGAGTTTAGAGTTTATGGTTTAGGCTTTAGGGTTTAGAGTTTAGGGTTTAAGGTTTAGGTTTTATGGTTTAGGATTTAGCATTCAGGGTTAGGGTTTTGGGTTTAGGGTTTAGGGTTTAGTGTTTACGGTTTAGGGTTTAGGGTTTAAAGTTTATGGTTTTGGGTTTCGGGTTTAGGGTTTAATGTTTAGGGTTTATGGTCTAGGTTTTTGGGTTTATCGTTTAGGGTTTTGGGTTTAGGATTTAGGATTTAGAATTAAGGGTTTTGAGTTAGGGTTTAGGATTTAGGGTTTAGGGTATAGAGTTTAGGGTCTAGTTTTTTGAGTTTTGGGTGTAGTGTCTAGGGTTTAGGGTTTAGAATTTAGGCTTTAGGGTTTGGGGTTTTGGGTTTAAGATTTAGGGTTTAGGATATAGTATTTAGGGTTAGGGTTTACGGTTTATGGTTTAGGGTTTAGGCTTTTGTGTTTAGGATTTAACGTTTAAGATTTGGGTTTAGGGTTTAGGGTTTACGTTTAGGGTTTAAGATTAATGGTTTAGGGCTATGGTTTAGGTTTTAGGGATTAGGTTTTATGGTTTAGGGTTAGCGTTTAGGGTTTAAAGTTTAGGAATTAGGATTTAGGGTTTAGCATTATGGGTTTATGGTTTAGGGTTTAATGTTTAGGGATTTGGGTATAGTGTTTAGTGTTTAGGGTTTAGCGTTTAGATATTAGGGTAATTGGTTTAGGGTTTAAGGTTTATGGTTTAGGTTTTAGGGTTTACGGTTTAGGGTTTAAGGTTTAGGATTTAGGATTTAGGATTTAGGGTTTAGTGTTAGGGTTTAGGTCTTATGGTTTAGGGTTTAGGGTATTGGGTTTAGGGTTTAAGGTTTAGGGTTTAGAGTTTAGAGATTATGGTTTATGGTTTATGGTTTATGGTTTAGGGTTTAGGGTGTAGGGTTTTGAGTTGAGCATTTTGGGTTTAGGATTTACGGTTTGGGTTTATGGTTTAGGATTAATGGTTTAAGGCTAGGCTTTAGGGTTTAGGGTTTTCGATTTACGGTTTACTCTTTAGGGTTTAGGGTTTAGGGTTTTCAATTTATGGTTTACTCTTTAGGGTTTAGGGTTAAGGTTTAGGGTTTAGGGTTTAGAGGTTAGGGATTAGGGGTTAGGGATTAGAGTTTAAGGTTTAGGGTATGGGTTAAAGGTTTAGGGTTTAGGTTTTAGGGTTTAGGGTTTAGTATTTGCGATTAAGGGTTTAAGGTTTAGGGCTTAGGATTTAGGGTTTAGGGTTAGTGTTTACGGTTTAGGGTTTAGGATTTATTATTAGCGTTTAGGGTTTAGAGTTTAGGAATTAGTGTTTAGGGTTTAGTGTTTAGGGTTTAATATTTATAGTTTTGGGTTAAGTATTTATGGTTTATGGTTTAGGGTTTATTGTTTAGGGTTTAGGGTTCAGAGTTTTGGGTTTTTCGTTAAGGGTTTAAGGTTGAGGGTTTATGGTTTAGGGTTTATGGTTTAGTGTTTAGGGATTTGGTTTTAGGGGTTTAGGGTTTAGAGGTTAGGAATTAAGGGTTATGATTTAGGGTTTAGGGCTTATGGTTTAGTGTTTAGGGCCTAAGGTTTAGGTTTAGTGTTTAGGGTTTAGGGTTTAGGGTTAGGCTTTACGATTTAGGGTTTAGGGTTTAGGGTTTATGGTTTAGGGTTTTGGGTTTAGAGTTTAGGATTTAGGGTTTTAGCTCTAGTGTTTTGGGTTTCATGTTTAGGATTTAGTGTTTATGATTTAGGGTTTAAACTTTAGGACTTAGGATTTGGGGTTTAGGGTTTAGGATTTAAGGTTTAAGATTTAGGGTTTAGGTTAGGGTTTAAGGTTTCGAGTTTAGGGTTTAAGATTTAGGGTCTAGGGTTTCGGTTTTAGTATTTATGTGTTTAGGGTTTAGGGGTTAAGGTTTAGAGGTTATTGTTTAGGGTTTATGGTTTAGGGTTTAGGGTTTAGGGTTTAGGGTTTAGGATTTGAGGTTTAGGGTTTAGTGTTTAGAGTTTAAGGTATAGGGTACAGGATTTAGGATTTAGGGTTTAGTGTTAGGGTTTAGGTTTTATGGTTTAGGGTTTAGGGTTTAGGGTTTAAGGTTTAGGGTTTAGAGTTTAGAGATTATGGTTTATGGTTTAGGTTTAAGGGTTTGGGGTGTAGGGTTTTTAGTTGAGCATTTAGGGTTTACGGTTTACGGTTTGGATTAATGGTTTAAGGCTAGTGTTTAGGGTTTAGGGTTTATGATTTACGATTTAGGGTTTAGGGTTTAGGGTTTAGAGTTTAGTATTTAAGGTTATAGGTTTAAGGTTTATGGTTTAGGATTTACGGTTTAGGGTTAATGTTTAGGGTTTCTGGTTTACGGTTTAGGGTTTGGGGTTTAGGCTTAAGGGTGTAGGGTTTAGGATTTAGGGTTAAGGGTCTAGGGTTTAGCGTTTATGGGTTTAGTGTTTAGGGTTTAGGCTTAGGGTTTAGTGATTAGGGTTAGGGTTTAGGGTTTAGGGTTTAGGGTTTGGGTTAAGGGTTTAATGTTTTGGGTTTTGGGTTTAGGTTTTATGGTTTAAGGTTTATGGTTTATGGTTAAGAAGTTTAGGGTTTAGAGTTTAAGGTGTAGGGTCTAGGGTTTAAGTTTTAGTGTTTATGGATTTAGGGTTTAGGGGTTAGAGTTTAGGGTTTAGGGCTTAGGGTTTATGGTTTAGGGTTTAGTGTTTAGGGCTTAGGGTGTAGGGCTTAGTGGTAAGGGTTTAGCGTTTAGGGTTTAGGGTTTAGGATTAAGGGTTTAGGATTTAGGGTTTAGGGTTTAGGGTGTAGGGTTTAGGGTTTAGGGTTTAGGGTTTAGAATTTGAGGTTTAGGGTTTAGAGTTTAAGGTTTAGGGTTTAGGTTTAGGGTTTAGGGTTTAGGGTTTAGAGTTTAGGGTTTATGGGTTAGGGTTTAGGGCTTGGGTGCTAGGGTTTAAGGTTTAGGATTTAGTGTTTAGGATTTAGGGTTTATGGTTTTGAGGTTAGGGATTAGGAGATAGGGTTTAGGGTTTAGGGTTTAGGGTTAAAGGTTTAGGGTTTAGTATTTAGGATTTAATGAAGCAAAAAAATACAAGGAGGGGGACATAAACCTTACCTCCGATCCTAAGGTGGTTCTGAGTACTCTTTCCTACTAAGGAAAGACCTATCATCCCCTTACAATAAAAGAGACTAGAATAATCCTAAATAGAGGACTCCTCTATATACAATGATCTAGTAATGTATAAACAAGGGAGACTCTCCCCTTACATAATAAGAAAAAGACAAATAAGGACTAAGGAGAACTAAACCTAACAATAGTTAAAGGATTCATGGAGGTCGCTTGATTCTCTTTAATTTCTTTCTTCTGAAATATGATATTCCCATTCGTTCTAATAAAAAACTTCCTTTGACTACTGCTAGAAGTTGCTGGACAGTGTAATAGTGCTGCACTATATCGGTTTTGTGGCTTCTTTTAGAGAGGAAATCTGTTGTGGAGTTTGCTTCCCTGAAGGTATGCTGAAAACTGAAAAAATCTAGTTACCTGGTATAATTAATAAGCTCCTGAATTGATTGTTGCAGCTGCCAGGGAGGTTTCACAGTGAGGTGTAGCCATTTCACAAGTAGTTCTGAATCCACCTCTAGCAATATTTTCTTGTAGCCATGTTGTAAACACCACTCAATACCATGAGAGGCTGCTAGAGTCTCGGCCTGGTTGTTGGAGCCATTCCCAAATGGTATTGAAAAGGCATATACTAGCTCACCCTTATGATCTCTCAAGATTCCCCCTCCTCCTATCTTGCCCGGGTTGTTGAGCGCACTACCATCCGTATTGAGTTTTAGGATATTCTGAGTAGGTTTTTCCTAACTAATTTACCAAATTCTGATGTCCTGCTTGCACAACTCAATAATCTTGATCATTTCATGCCAAGTCGCAGGCCACTGAATATAGGAGTAGGCTGTGTTAATCAAAAGATAGATATCTTTGGTAATGAGGAATTTAACTCGAGTAATACTTGACTGTTTGCTCCCATACTTTGCAGCACACCTGTTCTTCCACAGATTCCAACACACAATAATAGGGGCTGCCTGTAAAATCAATTTGTGCACATCATTTTTATTCTCCATCCCCCACCAGCTATATAGAATGTCCTTTATATATGTTTGCTTGTGGTAAACACCACAAGGAGCCGAAAACCATTCCCAAATGTATTTAGCAAAATCACCATTCACAAAAATGTGATTAATGTCGTCCCTCTCAGGTCTTCTACATCAAGAGCAGTTAACTAGAGAAGATCCAAATGTAGTGATCTTTTCATTTGTGGGAAGTTTGTATCTCAACGCCCTCCAAACGAGAAAAGATATTTTGAATGGTACATGTTTGTGCCATATGTAGGACTTAATATTGTTGCTATCTTTTTTCTGTCTGCAGATCTGCCAGGCTATTGCACATGAGAAGTCACCACTACCAGTAGGTTTCCACACTGCCTCATCTAGCATCCCTGGCTGGTAGTGAAATTTGTAACTCAAGATTTTTGGGATCAAATGGAGGGGGGCTTCCTGTCTTAATAGTGTCTCATTCCAATGCCCATTTTGCAGAAAATATGAAACAGTAATGTTATTGAGGTTGTTGATGGTGTCATCGTGTTGTGCAAGTTGCCCTTCACCCAACCAGTCGTCCCACCAAAATAAACTATTTCCAGAATGTACTCTCCATGTGATATGAGGTTCAATGATAGTCTTATTCTTCATCATATATTTCCAAACAAGAGATTGCCCTGTATCCCATTTTTTGGCAATGGGATTGGATCTCTGACAATATTTAGCCCTCAAAAATTGGCTCCGAAGAGAATTTTTAGTTCTAAAGTTCCACCATTGCTTGATTTGAAGAGCTTTGCAAGTATCTTCTAATTTCCTCACTCCAATGCCCCCCTCCTCAAAAGGGTAACTTAAGGTTTCCCAAGAAGCCCAATGATACTTTTTCTTCTCCTTGTCACAACCCCAAAAGAAATCTGTCGTGACTCTCTTAATGTAGTTGAGAGTTGTTTTGGGAGGTGAAATAGAAGCCATGGTGTGTATAGGAATAGACTGCAAAACATGTTTAATCAAAGTAATCCTTCCTCCAAAACTCAAGATCCTTGTTTGCCAGCCACTGATTCTTTTCACCATTTTTGCCACAAACTCTGAATAATAAATGATTCTCTGGCCTCCTATATATAAAGGGCAGCCCAAATATGAGATAGGGCTGGCCTTCTGATAAAAACCAGTGATATCTTTTACCATGTCAATAATTTCCATAGGTGTGTTAGTGGGTACCATGAAGTGACTCTTTTCTTTGTTGATGCTTTTATTAGAAACAGCTTCATAAGTGCTAAGAGTTTTCATGATGAGTTGCAAGGAACTTCTAGTGGCAGCAGTAAATATAATTACATCATCTGCAAAACATAAATGATTAATTTGAGGACCTCTAATCTGCATATGGAAGCCTTTATAATTCTGGTCTTGATGTAGAAGGTTCAACATCCTAGATAGGACCTTAGCACCTAAAATAAATAGGGCAGGGGATAGAGGGTCCCCTTGTTTGAGGCCTCTAGTGGAATGGAAAAAACCATGTCTAGATCCATTCACAATAACTGAATACCAATTGTTACTCATAATCCTCCAAACTAGATCAATAAAGACCTCTCCAAAACCCATAGTCCGCATAGCAATACAGGTGAAGGCCCAAGACACTCTATCACAGGCTTTGGCCATATCCAATTTAATCACAACATTATCCCCTTCCTGAGGTTTTTTAATGTAGTGAGTGCTTTCCTGGGCCAACATGATCTTTTTTGAGATGCTTCTCCCTTTGACAAAACCAGATTGGTTATCAGAGATAAGATTAGGAAGAATAGGGGCTAATCTTAAACATAGAATCTTGGAAATGATTTTATTAGTAAAGTTGCTCAAACTGATCGGCCTGAATTCACTGAAGTTTTTAGGATGTTCAGTCTTACGTAAGAGAACTAAACAAGCATGGGACATAAATTTAGGCATTATGTGCCCACTGAAATATGATTGAATAGCTAGGAGCAGATCAGCCTTGACAATTTCCCGGCAGCTTTGGTAAAATTTACCTCCAAACCCATCCGGACCAGATGCAGAGTTAGGTTTCATTGCAAATACATCATTTCTAACCACCTCCATACTAACCATCTCCTACAGGCTTTGATTTTGCTGATCAGTAACTTGTCTTGGTAAGCATTGAAGAATATGGTCAGCTATTCTGTCTTCTTTTCCAGAAAAAATCTTTTGAAAATATTTGTTGGCAGCTTGACCAATTTCCTTGTCTCCTTGGACCCAATTACCACTGTCATCACTGATTTTATGAATAAATAATCTTCTCCTTCGTCCCCTCATGATTGCATGAAAATATTTTGAGTTAGCATCACCTTCCTTAAACCATTGAAGTTGAGTCTTTTGTTTAAGGATAGATGATTCCAACTTAAGATATTTTATGTAATTAGCATTGACATAATGAAGCTTGGTCCTGTTGGCCTCAGAATTATTTGTAATAATTTCCTCCTCTGCTGCTCTAACCTGTTCCTCGAAACTTCTGACAGCACTGAAGATATCCCCAAACTCTTTCCTGGACCAAGCACTAAAAGTGGTAGCAAGTCTCTTCATTTTTTATGCAGTCTCACATAGGGTTGCCCTGCACCTCTCTATTCCAACATTCCTCTACTATTTTCATAAAAGAATCACTGTCAGTCCAACAATGAAGGAATTTGAAATATTTAGTGTGTTGCTCCTCTTTGGCAGTGAGCTCCATAAGGGTGGTGTGTGATCGATCCTACTGAAGGTAGATGGGTTATGGTAGTCTGAGGCATCACCTCCAGCCATTTGTCATTAACCATGACTCTATCAAGCCTTTTCCAGACCCTTGCTTCCTCAGCCCTATGATTACACCATGTGAAGTGTTGACCACTATAGCCAATATCAATCAAACCACAAGTCTCAATCACACTAAGAAAGTCAAAACTTTTGTTCATATTATAAGGCAGCCCCCTAACTTTTCTTATGTAGAAGTAATCACATTAAAATCACCAATAGTGCACCAAGGTTCCTCCTTATTAGAATAGTGAATCAGTTTATCCTACAGAGGTCTTCGAAGATGCTCCTTGCATTTTACATAAATAAAAGTAATGATGAATTTTTCACTACATTCCACATGATTTAACTCACAACTAATATGTTGATCCTTAGCTTCCAAAACAGTGCAAGTTACATCAGTGTTCCAGAAAATCCATATTTTTCCATTGTGATTGTAATGAGCTTGGTCCATATTCAATTGACTTTTGTAAGTGTTAATGTGAACATTATCAGCAAATGGTTCAAGAATTGCTATCAAAGTGATATTATGTAGCTTCTTGAGAGTTTGAAGTCTTTCAAGAGATCCTTGGGAGTTGATACTCCTCGCATTCCAGCAAAGAACTCTGATCATCAAAAACCTCTACTTCTAGACCTAGTGTTGGGTCTGCTTGAATTAGCAGATGTGTTGGTATTAGCTTGCTTGGAGTTTTGTCTACCTCTAGGAGATAGCCCTTGTTGATTAGACACCTCTTGAATCTCTTGTTGAAACATTGTAGACCCAAATGCCTTAATAAGGTGTCTGCTTGTCTCCTCCTCTTCCTCTTCATTTTCATTCAAAGATTGAGTATCTTGATCAAATTCATCTTCAGACTGCATGATATCATATTCATCCCCTTCATCTTGAGTATTTTGGCTAGTGTTAACTTTTGAGTTTTCCTGCTGACTACCTACATCATTACCCTGTAACCCTGTTTCTGCTTGTTGTCTTCTTTTTATAGCCTGTCTCTTTTTCTTGCTCATTTTTCCTCTGGATTTGTTATTTGGAGTTTTCTCTCCAAATTCTTCCTCAACTGCTCCGTTCTTCTACTAAATCTGGCTATTGGTAGCAGGCCCATCACTCTAACCCTTCTACTGTTTGTAGACTCTAATAACCTTTACCTGTTCCATTGTACTGGCAACCTGTTTGGACCCACTTTTATCAGTATCCTAAACCAGGGGACCTTTCTGAGTATCCTGCACATGATGATTTGCTTTGACATTGTTATGAGTAGTGGTTGCAGGGGCTCTAAGGTCTCTACTAAGGTCATTGTGAACCCCCTCATGCATAGCATGAGACAAATTCCCCCTCTTTGGATACCCCTTCCTACAAGTTAGTCGGATTCTCCTGACACCCTCCATCCATCCCTCCATAAACTTCATCATAGTTTTCAGCATCAACATAAATAATATGGGGGAATGGGGTACTGGGAGAGATAAGTCAATACATGTGGTCTTGTTATTATTATTAGCTATGACTTGCTCATGTTGCAAATTCATTTTAATGTGATTAGAATCTGTAGGTGGGTTATCTTTTAACCCTTCAGCTGTTTGCAATCCATGGTCTGATATTTCAATATTGGTGCTTCCCCCAGCAGTGTCTTTGCTTGGTTGTTCCTGCATTGTTAAATCAGTATAATTATTGTGAATACGAATATTACATATACCTGTTGTGGAAGATGCATGCTGCATATTGGCTTTGGTTGTCTTAGATTGTGGTGATACAGGTCTCCATGCTGTTTTGGGAGGTGGATGTTCTTGGTTTCTAGTCTGCTTCCTTTTCTGAACTTGCCATTGCTCTTCCTGATCTGTGACTTCTTGGTCCTGTTGATTCTGTTGTCCCTTCTTGAATGCCTGCTGCTGGTTTATGTGTTGCTGTTGCACTTGATTTTGTCTTTGGGTCTCACCATTCATGTATTCCTTTTCTTGCATTATATGTTGCTGGCCTTGTGGCATTGTACATGTTTCTGTTATACCACTGCCTTGTCCACTCTTTGTTTTGTTTTGTTTTTCATTTTCCATTTGTTTTCTCCTTTTGAAGTCCTCATCTCTCCTTTTAACAGTACACACATTGTCCAGGTGCCCTTGATGTTTACAATACATACAATAGTCCGGGATACCTTCATATTGAATTCTTTGCCATCTTCCTTTGTTTGGATCCGCACTCTTGAAACCCATCCAAATGTGAGGAGGTCTAGCTTTGGTAAGGTCAACCTGGACCCTCACCCTAACCATACTGCCTCTAGTCCTTTGGTAGGTAGGGGAATCTAGGTATAGAACCTTTCCAATAGATTCCAGGACAGTAGTCAAAAGAACTTTATTGTAACAATGCCATGGGAGTTCAGGTAAAGCAACCCAAATGGGAACTATAGGAGTTTCTTCTTCAGGAGTAAAATCAGGGGTCCAAGCTTGAATTCTCATTATTTGAATGGTATTGGTAAATTTGCCCACTAGAGTATATTTACAGAATTCAGCCAATTTAATACTATAATTAGTCTCTTCAAGAAAAACAGCAGGTAATCCTTGTCTAGTAGTATGAATAGGATCATTCAAAACAATAGAGATTTCTTCTTTAGATTGATTGTACCTTAGACGAGCAGCAAATGATTGAGTGATGGTGAAGATGGCAGGTTCCGGGACTCTGTCCTATTTCGCATTGGTTTGATCTTGACTTTGTTGTTGACCCTTTGATTGTCTTCCATTGTCTTGAGTAATATCATTGTTCACCTTGGTGACAACATCTCCCTTCCTTTGATTATTAGAGTCATACCTAGTGTAATTGTTAAAGATCTTAGGAAAGTTGTTGTGGTAGTTCATGTTGGCTTTGTCATTGCTATCATAAGTTCTACTTTTGCCTCCTTGTAGGTTTAGTTCCTTAGGTTGCTCCTGAAATCGCTCTTTGTCTGTGTGACCTTGGTTTTGTACCTGTTTCGACACTTCAACAAGCCTACTGATGTGCTCATTTACCACATTGTGTATATGAGCCTCAGTGTTATCAGTCAAGGATTGATTATTAATTTTTGTAACTGAATTACCTGTCTGCAATTCCTGGTTCTTAGACTGCTTCACTTGGCTTGTTCGATACTTTTCATGTTGCTGTGCTTGTCCAAATTCACCAGTTGGCTTGTCCTGTATTGTTGCGACCTGCATTACCTATGTAATAGGAATTGGAGTTATGTTAGTGGAATTACCTTTAATACCAAATGAAAAATTAGAGGAATGAGCTTCAACTGATGAAATTTCAGAGTTATGAATCTTTGTGTGTTGCTCATTGGTCTGCTACCCATTCAAACTCTTTTCCTACATTGCATCATCTCGGTCTTGTGAGGTTCTTGCCCCTAGCTGAGAATTTGCGTCTAATTGGATGTTAATTCCTGCAGATGTGTCTGGTAATGAGCCTCTTCGTTCACTGATATGCACATTTCTACTAGTCCCTTCATTGACATTCTTTGGATTATCAGTTGGTTGATTCACTTGATTGTCAATGATGTTTCCTCCATCAAGATTGCTTGAAATCTCTGAAAGATGTATGTCTACTGGAGGGGAAAAATTCATATTCCCAGATTTTTCATGAACTCCAGCGACCTTGGATCGATTTACACCGGAATTCTCCCCGCCGACGATTCCACCGTCCATTTGGACTGAGATTTCTGTGGGATGTACGCCATCTTGAGGTGAGTAATCCCCAGTGGTTGATACAGTTCGAATTTGATCGGAGGTGACATGAATTTGACGGTGCGATTCAGGCATTCGTTCGTGTTTCTCTCTGAAATCTCTTCGTGATTGCGATTGATTGGGACGGTGGAATCGATTGATTTTTTGCTATGTTACAGATCGGGACTAGTAGAATCCATGAATCCTAACACTTTTCCATGATTCCATCCAGTAGTTTCATAGGAAATAATTTTTCTAATTCCTTCCAACTCCTTCTCCAAAAATGTTGTGTTGACCGCATCTGTATCTTGTGATTTCGAGGAGTTTTGGGATGTATAATGGGACGTGAGTAACTGGGGTTTGTTTCCATTGCCATGGCGCTCCAATTGACCTTGGTCCGGTGGACGGGAGAGCTCCATCGGCGGCTCACGCTCCATTTCGGTGGTGCGCGCGTCTGTTGAGTGAGTAGCCGTTAGAGACAGCTGCTGGAGCGCTTTTCTTAATAGCGAACTTAGAGAGAGAAAAAAATTTAAGAAATGAGAGTGCGGTAAGGCTTCAAGTTTAGGGTTTAAGATTTAGGGTTTAGAATTTAGCGTTTAGGGTTAGGGTTTAGGGTTTAGGGTTGAGGGTTTAGGATCTTGAGTTTAGAGTTTATCATTTAGGGTGTAGGGTTTTGAGTTTAGGATTTAGGGTTTAGGGTTTACGATTTGGGTTTATGGTTTAGGATTTAAGGTTTAGGGTTTTGAGTTGAGGGTTTAGGTTTAAGCTTTAGGATTAATGGTTTAGGGCAACGGTTTAGAGTTTAGGGATTAGGTTTTAGGGTTTAGTGTTTAGGGTTTAGGGTTTACGGTTAGCGTTTAGGGTTTAGAGTTTAGGAATTAGAGTTTAGGGTTTAGTGTTTATGGTTTAATATTTATAATTTTGGGTTAAGTTTTTAGGGTTTAGGGTTTAGGGTTTATTGTTTAGGGTTTAGGGTTCAGAGTTTAGGGTTTTTGGTTAAGGGTTTACGGTTTAGGATTTAGGGTTTAGGGTTTAGGGTTTAGGGTTTTATTTTTATTTTTTATTTTTTTTTTATTTTAACGACCCTTGGAGGGGTCAGGGGCTTAGCAACACCCCCAGGCCTTAGCATAAATAAAAACAGAAACTACAAAGAGGGGGACATAAACCTTACCTCCACAAAAGGTGGTGCAAGAGTTGGTAGCCTACTAAGTAACCTTAGTTGGTTCTCCAACTCTTCACCAAACAAAAAGAACCTATATTCTATGCACCTATATGAGAGGCCTCCTCTCGATACAAAGATTCTAGGGAAGCATAAATGAGGGAGACTCTCCCCTTACAAGGAAAGATTAAAATTAAAAACTATCCTATCTAGGGGACAGACTAGTAAACAATGACAGGAGGATCATCAAAAGGAAGGCTTGAAGAAGTTCTTGCTCCTTCATAAGTCTTCATGGATTGGAAAACTCAAGGTGGTTCCTTAATTCTTTTCAATTTTCGTCTTCTGAAGCATGCCATACCTGCTAGATCCTGTTGGAAGTATGCTGCCGCGAGTTTGGGAAGTTGCTGGCTGTTGAAGTATACCTGAGGGTTAGGAATCTGGTGGCCGTGTTTAGAGAGCACATCTACTACAAAATTGGCCTCCCTGAATGGATTTAGGGTTTAGGATTTAGGGTATAGGGTTTAGGATTTAGGGTTTAGGATTTGAGGTTTAGGGTTTAGAGTTTAATGTTTAGGGTTTAGGGTTTAGGGTTTATGGGTTATGGTTTAGGGCTTATGTGTTGGGGTTTTGGGTTTAGGGTGTAGGGTTTAAGGTTTAGGGTTTAGAGTTTAGAGATTATGGTTTATGGTTTAGGGTTGAGGGTGTATGGTTTTGAGCTGAGGATTTAGGGTTTAGGATTAATGGTTTAAGGCTAGTGTTTAGGGTTTAGGGTTTATGATTTACGGTTTAGGGTTAATGGTTTAGGGTTTAGAGGTTAGGAATTAGGGATTAGGGATTAGGGTTTAGGGTTTAGGGTTTAGAGTTTGGTATTTAATGTTGAGGGTTTAAGGTTTAGGGTTTAGGATTTAGGGTTTAGGGTTAATGTTTAGGGTTTAGCGGTTAGGCATAGGGTTTAGTGATTACGGTTAGGGTTTAGGGTTTAGGGTTTAGGGTTTATGGTTTAAGGATTGGGGTAAGTGTTTAATATTTTGGGTTTACGGTTTAGGTTTTATGGTTTAAGGTTTAGGGTGTATGGTTAAGGAGTTTAGGGTTTAGAGTTTAAGGTTTAGGGTCTAGGGTTTAGGTTTTAGGGTTTATGGATTTAGGGTTTTGGGGTTAGGGATTAGGGTTTAGGGTTTATGGTTAGGGTTTAGGGTTTATGGCTTAGGGTGTTGGGCTTAGTGGTAACGGTTTAGCGTTTAGGGTTTAGGGTTTAGGATTAAGTGTTTAGGATTTAGGGTTTTTTTTTATTATTATTTTAAAGACCCTTGGGGGGGTCAGGGGCTTAGCAACACCCCCAGGCCTTAGCATAAATAAAAACACAAAACTACATAGAGGGGGACATAAACCTTACCTACACAATAGGTGGTGCAAGAGTTGGTAGCCTACTAAGTATCCTTAGTTGGTTCTCCAACCCTTTACCAAACAAGTAAGAACCTATATTCTATGCACCTATATGAGAGGACTCCTCTCGATTCAAAGATTCTAGGGAAGCATAAATGAGGGATACTCTCCCCTTACAAGGAAAGATTAAAATAAATGTTATCCTAGCTAAGGGACAGACTAGTAATGATGACAGGAGGATCAACAAAAGGAAGGCCTGAGGAAGTTCATGCTCCTTCATAGGTCTTCAAGGATAGGAATAAATCATGGTGGTTCCTTAATTCTTTTCAATTTTCATCTTCTAAAGCTTGCCATACCTGCTAGGTCTTGTTGGAAGTATGCTGCCGCGAGTTTGGGAAGTTGTTGGCTGTTGAAGTATACCTGAGGGTTAGGAATCTGGTGGCTGTGTTTAGAGAGCACATCTGCTACAAAATTGGCCTCCCTGAATGGATTTAGGGTTTAGTATTTAGGGTTTAGGGTTTAGGGTTTAGGGTTTAGGGTTTAGGATTTGAGGTTTAGGGTTTAGAGTTTAATGTTTAGGGTTTAGGGTTTAGGGTTTATGGGTTATGGTTTAGCGCTTATGTATTAGGGTTTAGGGTTTAGGGTGTAGGGTTTAAGGTTTAGGGTTTAGAGTTTAGAGATTATGGTTTATGGTTTAGGGTTGAGGGTGTATGGTTTTGAGCTGAGGATTTAGGGTTTAGGATTAATGGTTTAAGGTTAGTGTTTAGGGTTTAGGGTTTATGATTTACGGTTTAGGGTTTATGGTTTAGGGTTTAGAGGTTAGGGATTAGGGATTAGGGATTAGGGTTTAGTATTTAGGGTTAAAGGTTTAGAGTTTAGGGTTTAGGGTTTAAAGTTTGGTATTTAATGTTGAGGGTTTAAGGTTTAGGGTTTAGGATTTAGGGTTTAGGGTTAATGTTTAGGGTTTAGCGTTTAGGCATAGGGTTTAGTGATTACGGTTAGGGTTTAGGGTTTAGGTTTTAGGGTTTATAGTTTAAGGATTGGGGTAAGTGTTTAATATTTTGGGTTTACAGTTTAGGTTTTATGGTTTAAGGTTTAGGGTGTATGGTTAAGGAGTTTAAGGTTTAGAGTTTAAGGTTTAGGGTCTAGGGTTTAGGTTTTAGGGTTTATGGTTTTAGGGTTTTGGGGTTAGGGTTTAGGGTTTAGGGTTTAGGGTTTATGGTTAGGGTTTAGGGTTTATGGCTTAGGGTGTAGGGCTTAGTGGTAAGGGTTTAGAATTTAGGGTTTAGGGTTTAGGATTTAGGGTTTAGGGTTTAGGGTTTAAGGTTTAGGGTTTAGAGTTTAGAGATTATGGTTTATGGTTTAGGGTTTAGGGTGTATGGTTTTGAGCTGAGGATTTAGGGTTTAGGATTAATGGTTTAAGGCTAGTGTTTAGGGTTTAGGGTTTATAATTTACGGTTTACGGTTTAGAGGTTAGGGATTAGGGGTTAGGGATTAGGGTTTAGGGTTTGGGGTTTAGGGTTAAAGGTTTAGGGTTTAAGGTTTAGGGTTTAGAGTTTAGTATTTAATGTTTTTTTTTTTTTTTTAACGACCCTTGGGGGGGTCAGGGGCTTAGCAACACCCCCAGGCCTTAGCATATATAAAAAAGAAACTACAAAGAGGGGGACATAAACCTTACCTCCAATAAAGGTGGTGCAAGAGTTGGTAGCCTACTAAGTAACCTTAGTTGGTTCTCCAACTCTTCACCAAACAAAAACTGAACCTATATTCTATGCACCTATATGAGAGGACTCCTCTCGATACAAAGATTCTAGGTAAACATAAATGAGGGAGACTCTCCCCTTACAAAGGAAAATTAATTAAAATCTAACCTAGCTAGGGGACAGACTCTTAAGATGACAGGAGGATCATCAAATGGAAGGCCTGAAGAAGTTCATGCTCCTTCATAAGTCTTCAAAGATAAGAAAATTCAAGGTGGTTCCTTGATTCTTTTCAACTTTCGTCTTCTGAAGCTTGCCATACCTGCTATGTCTTGTTTGAAGTATGCTGCCACAGGTTTGGGAAGTTGCTGGATGTTGAAGAATAACTGAGGATTAGGAATCTGGTGGCTGTGTTTAGAGAGAATGTCTGCCACAAAATTGGCCTCCCTGAACGTATGAATGCATTTGAACTGATCAAGTTGAGTGGCAAGCTAATGAAGCTGTTGCATTTGGGAGGAAATGCTCCAGGGGATCGATTTGCTGTTCTTAAACCAGTCCACCAGCAGCTGGGAGTCGACTTCAAGGATCACTTGATTGTATTTCATATGTATGCACCATGTTATGCCAAAAATCGCAGCTTCCACCTCTGCTTGGTTGTTTGTTCCTGTTCCCAAGGGAGCTGAATAGGCCAACATAATTTCTCCAAGATGATTCCGGATGACACCCCCTACTCCTATGCTTCCCGGATTACTTAAAGAACTCCCGTCCGTGTTAAGTTTAACCCACCTGTATGGGGGTTTATTCCACTGGACAGCAGTAACCTTGGTGTCTTGGGAACAATTTTCGATGACATTACATAACTTGTTCCACCTCAATGGCCAAGAAATATAAGGAAAGACTGTGTGTAGCAGCTTGAAGTTGTCGAGAATGACTAAATGTTTCACCCTTGCAATGTTGGACTGCTTGCCCCCGTACTTTACAGAACACCTATTCTTCCACAAATTCCAACAAATAAAGATAGGTGTGGAGTGTAAAATTAACTTGTGTGCTTCATTGTTATGAGGTGCACTCCACCATCTCATGATCATATTTCTAAGTGGCAAGAAATCAGTTCGGATACCTAGCGAGATTGCAAAGTACCTCCAAACATTCTTGGCAAAGTCTCCTGAATTGAATGTATGCTCGATAGTGTCTGTACCTGGAGAGTGACAGCAGTGGCAGTCGTTAGGTTCAATTCCAAAGCTTAAAAGCTTTTCATTGGTAGGGAGTTTGCCCCTGATGGCTCTCCAAAGTAAGAAGGAGCACTTAAAAGGAATTTTAGGATGCCAAGTGTAATTGTTGATCTTGGTTTTTTCTCTTTTTTCTCTAATACTGTTCCATGCAGACGAGACAGAAAAAAGACCACTGGTGTTGAGCTTCCACACTGCCTGATCAGGCAGTCCCTGCTGGAGCTGTAGTTGCAAGGATAAAATATGGTGTACCTGGCTTGGAGGAGCTACCCGTAGCACCTTAGGTATGTTCCAATGTCCCTCTTCAATAAATTTCGAAACTGAATCATTGTTGAACCTGTTGCTGTTCGAGGTATAATGCGCTAATGGCCCCACTCCTAACCAATTATCCCACCAAAAGGAACAGGTTCCACTTCTGATTTGCCATTGAATATTGCTCTCCACAGTATGTTTATTCTTCATCATCAATCTCCAAGCTTGGGATTCTCCTGTGTCCCATTTTTTACTTATAGGATGGGATCTTTGACAATACTTTGCCCTTAGAAATTCCCCCCAAAGTGTTTGCTTGGATCTAAATGTCCACCATTGCTTGAATTGGAATGCTTGGTGCACATCATTCATGAGTCGAACTCCAATTCCTCCTTCATCATAAGGGAAACTTAAGTTTTTCCACGAGGACCAATGGTATTTTTTCTTGTCATTCCTCCATCCCCAGAAAAAGTCAGCCATAATACCTTGAATTTGCTTCATAACAGTGGAGGGTGTGGTGGTAGCTGCGAGAATGTGAATGGGAAGTGATTGTAACACATGCTTAATCAAGGTTACTTTGCCCCCAAAACTCAATAATTTGGACTGCCATCCTGCAATTCTATTCACTACCTTGCTGATCAGTTCTGAGAAATAAATTATCTTAGGCCTGCCAACAAATAAAGGGCATCCTAGATAAGTGAGAGGGGTTTCTTTTTGATGGAAACCTGTATATTTTTTTATCCTATCACAGGTGGTTCTGAAGGCACTGGAATGCAGCATGAAATGGCTTTTTGCTTTGTTAATGAGCTGGCCAGATACCCTCTCATAAGTAGCCAATGTATGCATAATGAGCTTAAGAGAGTGCTTCCTCCCAGACGTGAAAATAATAATGTCATCAACGAAACTCAGGTGGTTAATCTGGGGCCCCCTCCTCTCCATATGGAAGCCATGGTATTGAGGGTTATGATGTAATCTGTTCAAGGATCTCGACAGCACCTCAGCACCTAAAATAAATAGGGCTGGGGAAAGGGGATCACCCTGCTTTAGGCCTCTAGTGGAATGGAAAAAACCATGCCTCTTGCCATTAATAATGATAGAATACCAATTGTTTGCCATAATTCTCCACACCATGTCAATGAAGACTTCGTCAAACCCCATCTTTCTAAGGATTAGACAGGTATAAGACCAAGACACCCTGTCGTAAGCTTTTGCCATATCGAGTTTGATCAATTGCTTCCAATGGTTGGTTTTTTGATTTGGTGAATAATTTCTTGAGCTAGCATAATGTTCTCTGAAATACTCCTCCCCTTAACGAAACCTGACTGGTTAGGAGAAATCAGACTAGGCAAGATGGGAGCCAATCTGAGGCACGATAGCTTAGAAATAATTTTGTTTGTGACATTACTCAAGCTAATAGGTCGAAACTCCGATAATTTATTAGGATTACTCACTTTAGGGAGCAAAACTAGGCAAGTATGTGAAAAATACTTAGGAAGCAGGTGGCCACTGAAAAAGGAATGAATGACTGCCAGCAGGTCCTTGTTTATAATACTCCAGCACTTCTGAAAAAAACACCCATTCATTCCATCAGGTCCAGCAGCTGAATTTGGGTTCAAGGATTGGACCACCTCTTTCAGCTCATCCAAAGTTGGTAACTCCTTCATCCTATCATTTTGCTCCTGCGTAATAATTCTGGGAATGCACTCCATGGGGATTTCATCAATAAGCTTCTCCTCTCCTGTAAAGATGTTCTGGAAATGCTCACAGGCAGCCTGTGCAATGTGATCATCACCCTGTACCCATTCATCATTGTCCTTGAGGATTTTGTGGATAAACAACCTTCTCCTTCTTCCTCTAATCAAGGCATGAAAGTACTTAGAGTTACCATCACCCTCTTTAAACCACTGTAGCTGAGTCTTTTGTTTAAGAATAGAATCTTCCAACTTCATGAATTTGATATATTCAGCATTAATACCATGAAGTTTTGTTCTCTGTTCTTCAGTGTTGTAATGAATAAGGTCCTCTTCTGCCAGCCTGACTCTCTCCTCGTAATCTCTTGCCTTTGCATAAATGTCCCCAAACTGCATTTTAGACCAAGCACTGAGAGTAGAGGCAAGTCTCTTCATTTTCTGATGGAAGGTCCACATGGGATGTCCTTCAATAGGCCTGTTCCAGCAGTTGGCAACTGTCTCTGCAAATGCAGGTTGATCAGCCCAGCAATTAAGAAATCTGAAATATTTAATGTGATTCTCTGGTCTAACAGTCATTTCCATTAGGAGTGGGCAGTGGTCAGACCCCACAGATGGTAGGTGGGTAATGTTAGTGTGAGGCATGATTTGCAACCACCTATCATTAACCATAGCTCTGTCTAACCTTTTCCAAATTCTGAAATTTATACCCCTTTGATTAGACCAAGTGAATTTAGGTCCATTAAACCCCAAGTCCATGAGTCCACAAGCTTCAATGATTCCAATGAATTCAATACTTTTTCTTATATTGTAAGGAATGCCTCCCAGCTTTTCATCAGTATCCGTTATAACATTGAAATCTCCAACAGTGCACCAAGGGGTGGCATTTCTAGTGTCTGCATAATGAAGTAACCTGTCCCAGAGTGGCCTTCTGAGGTAATCTTTGCATTTGGCATACACAAAGGTCTTGATGTAAGTCTCAGGAGCTTCAGTGTGGTTGATTTCACAAGTAATCTGTTGTTCATCATTTTCTAGAACCTTACAAACTATATCATTTATCCAAAATAACCAAATTTTACCATTGACATTACTAGTAGCATTATCCATGGCAAGCATACTTTTAAACATGTTTATGTGGGCTTGGTCTGAGAAAGGTTCCAAAATGGCAATCATAGAAACATGATGTATGTTTTTGATATTCTTGAGTCTTTCTATAACACCTTGGGTATTGATACCTCGCACATTCCATATAATTGTACTAATCATTGGGATGATTTAGAGGTAAATAGTCTAGTGTTTGGTCTCCCTGCTGTTACAGGAGTGGTTGGGGATGGTTTTTTGAGAGGTAACCTTTCCAAGTGCAGGCCTCTGGGAGAGAGTCCCTGTTTGTTGGTAATTTGATGCAGCTCCTTGTCAAACTCTGTATCATTGTTTGGGCTAAACGCTTTGATTAAGAGTTCACTAGTCTCATCATGTTCATCATGTGCATTGTCAGGTGGATTATGTTCTTCTATTTCATCTTCAGAATTTTCCACCTCATACTCATCTCTTACAGTCACTTTGGCCTGATCAGGTGGTTTTCCCGGAGTGGGGGTATTATATTGGGCTCTAAGAGGAATCACATCCATAACTTGATCCACCATGATGAATTTTTTACAAAGGTTTACTCCTTCTTTATTATTGTCATTTTGAATCTATTCTTGGTGATGTTGCTCAGCTTGCTTCTTCTTAATAGCTTCCCGCTTCTTCTTGCTTGGCTTATTCTTACTCTTGGGGGTTTCCACCTGTTTACTGGAGCTTGCTTTGTTTCCCATATCCTTTGCCATCGAGCCCTTGGGCTGATTATCCTCCTTCCTACTGATATGTGCCTGCTGGCTTCCTTCAGTACCATACTGTACCTGTCTTTGATGCTGTTTGGCACCTCTTGTAGTGGTAGCAGTGGCTGGAAGGTCATTCCTAGGGTCAGCCATTTGGTTCTCATGCAAAACATGAGACATTTCCCTCCCCTTAGGTACCCCTTCCTGCAAGTTAATGTTTTTCTCCTTTACTACCATCCTCCCTCCGAAAACTTCAGCAGCTACAAACAGAGGGGTTGCAGGGGATGGGACCTCAATTCCAACACCAACTTTCTCAACATCAACAATTACAGGGGATGGGGGGTATAGGAATCTGATCACCAGATTCCTCAATTTCAATCACAGGAGTTTTAGAATTCATACCTGTTTCCTGGCTAGTCTGTGGAGTGTGAGATGTTTGGACCTGCTGTGTCTGCACCTGAGAAATTTGAGTCTTACCTGGCTCCTGATTTTGTTGGTTATTTTTGTTTTTCTTCCTGGTTTGTATTTGCCATTGTTCCTCTTTGTGTGTGACAGTAACTTCAGTTGGCCTGCTAGCATTGTTTTGCCTATTTGATTGAGACTTCTCCTTACTTTCCTCATGTTGCTGATTATTTTTTGAGTTCAGGTTTGGCTGTTTCTCATAACCTTTCTTGTTTGCTTCCAGCTCCTTCCTTTGTTTTATTACTTCATCCCTTTCCTTCACTGGACATTCTCCAAGAACATGGCCTTGGTGTTTACAGTATAGGCAATACGAGGGAACATCTTCAAATTCTATGATTTGCCACTTACCTAGAGAAGGATCTTTTTTCGAGAAGCCTAGCCACACATGTTGAGGTCTTTCTTTAGTGATGTCTATTTGGACTCGTACTTTCGCCACACTGCCCCTGGTTTTTTGCATAGTTGCAGAGTCCAGATATAAAGCCTTACCAATCGGGGACAGCAATGGAGTGAGGATGTCCATATAATAGCAATGCCATGGGAGTTCGGGTAGGGTGATCCAGATTGGCACGATAGGAGTTTCCTCAGTAGGTTTAAATGTAGGAGTCCACACCTGTAGCTTCATAGGATGACCTGCAATGAACATCTTCTATTTTGTCCAGACTGAAATATGATCAGCCTCATTATCCAAATCGATGTAAATATGCCTCGAGTTGAAATGTGCAATCTTAACCCCTCCAGTGAGCTGGGTTTGAGCAACGAAACTCTTTCTAATGACCTCCATCTTGGGCATAGCATTAGTAAATTTTCCTACAAGAGTATATTTACATCTCCCCGGCATTTTTTCCATGAAATCCTCTTCATGAAAAGTTATAGAGGGGTAATAGGAGAGATAATGTCCATGGGGACTGAATTTTTGGTTTGGATAGCTTTGAGTCTAGTAGCTAAGGATTGGAAGATAGTGGGGGGGGGAAGGGTCTGGGATTTGCTGATTAGCATTTTTTATAAAGGTGCTATTAACAATAGGTTTGTGTTGGTTTTGTTTTGGGCTAGTTTGGTTAGTTCTTGGCTGGTTGGGTCTATAACTGTTAAAGTTTGAGGATACTTTGAGGGGTGGTGGGAGGATTTTGGGATCGATATCATGGCTCATGTGACTGAATTCCCCAGCTTGTCCCGTAACCTCGTTTCGAGCAGCCTGCACAACAACTCGACCTTTCCCAAGCTCATTTTGACCAATATGCAATTTATTCCTAGAAGTGTCACTATGATCAGCAACATTAGGGGCGAAATTAACGAACTTACCTGCCCTCTCCTTGTTGGTATTACCTGGCTGTATCCGTCCCTTATCTTTGCTTTGTTGCATTGTATTTGCATTGGAGTTTATGGTATCTTTAACTTTCCATTTGGTCTTCTCGCCATTGCCATGTTGTTTGTCTTTAGATGTCCCTGAATGAGCCTCATCATTTGCTAGTTGTACTTCTTGAGTTCCTTTTGTATCTATTTCCTGATTCTCCTGCATTTTCCCCTGTTCCTTGGCATCAGTGAAGTCCATTGTGAACAGCTTCTCTTGTTCTTGTTGTAATGGTTGCATAATTTGATTTGAGGTATGTTCATTGCCCTGGTTGTGATCTTGATGCAGCACACTAGTCATTCGAATTGATCCCCCTTCATCTCCTTTGTGATGGTCAGCAACATTGGCCATAGATTGTTCCTGCAGATTAGACGAGCCAGCATTAATGTGTAGCTGATGATTTAGGTGTTCTCTTACCTTCCGGAAGTTATCCTCAGCACCAGGGTTCATTTGGTGTGACCCTGCATTGACATTGCTGACCGGAGCTCCGACGTCTTTGTCGAAATTTATGTCACCAGAAATTTTACCGTCAAAATGATCCGAATTTTCAGTAAGATGTACTCCTTGACCTGGGGATGATTCCCCAGTGGTTGGAGTTTCATTTATCTCATCAGAAGTTGTTCGAATTTGGAGGCGCAGTTCTGGCGATTTCGCGACAATTTCCCCAGAAATCGCTTTCGTAGATCTCGCGATTTGGGCGATGGAATCATTTGATTTTTGGACTGTAGGTAGATCTTTAGATGTAGATTCATGATACCCAATTGAGTTAACACGAACCATTCCAGCTTGCTTAAGGGACAAAAATTTTCGAGCCCAGTCCAACTCTTCTTCAGAAATCGCGACATGGATCGCTTCAATTCTTCGCAATTTCGAAGAGTTGTCTGATGAATCTGGCGAAGCGCCCTGTTGGGGTTTGTTCATATTGGAATTGCGCGTCCAATGGGACTGCTCCAGTGGTCGGAGCTGCTTCCCCGGCGGCTCTATGGCCATTCCGGTGAACTGTGTATTTCCGCCTGGTGTGTCTAAATTTGTGCGCAAATTTTTAAGAGAGAGAAAAATATTAAGAAATGAGGAAGCGATTAGTATTTAATGTTAAGGGTTTAAGGTTTAGGGTTTAGGGTTAATATTTAGGGTTTAGGGTTTAGGGCTTAGGCTTAAGGGTTTAGGGTTTAGGGTTTATGGCTAAGGGTTCAGGATTTAGCGTTCATGCGTTTAGTGTTTAGCGTTTAGGCATAGGGTTTAGTGATTACGGTTAGGGTTTAGGGTTTAGGGTTTAGGGTTTATGGTTTAGGGATTGGGGTAAGTGTTTAATATTTTGGGTTTACGGTTTAGTTTTTATGGTTTAAGGTTTAGGGTGTATGGTTAATGAGTTTGGGGTTTAGAGTTTAAGGTTTAGGGTCTAGGGTTTAGGTTTTAGGGTTTATGGATTTAGGGTTTTGGGGTTAGGGTTTAGGGTTTAGGGTTTATGGTTAGGGTTTAGGGTTTATGGTTTAGGGTGTAGGGCTTAGTGGTAAGGGTTTAGCTTTTAGGGTTTAGGGTTTAGAATTAAGTGTTTAGGATTTAGGGTTTAGTGTTTAGAGTTTAGTGTTTAGGGTATAGGGTTTAGGCTTTAAGGTTTAGGGTTTAGAGTTTAGAGATTATGGTTTATGGTTTAGGGTTTAGGGTGTATGGTTTTGAGCTGAGGATTTAGGGTTTAGGATTAATGGTTTAAGGCTAGTGTTTAGGGTTTAGGGTTTACAATTTACACTTTAGGGTTTAGAGGTTAGGGATTAGGGGTTAGGGATTAGGGTTTAGGGTTTGGGGTTAGGGTTAAAGGTTTAGGGTTTAGGGTTTAGGGTTTAGAGTTTAGTATTTAATGTTAAGTGTTTAAGGTTTAGGGTTAAGGGTTAATGTTTAGGGTTTAGGATTTAGGGTTTAGGGTTTATGGTTTAGGGATTGGCTTAAGTGTTTAATATTTAGGGTTTAGGGTTTAGGTTTTATGGTTTAAGGTTTAGGATGTATGGTTAAGGAGTTTAGGATTTAGAGTTTAATGTTTAAGGTCTAGGGTTTAGGTTTTAGGGTTTATGGATTTAGGGTTTTTGTGTTAGGGTTTAGGGTTTAGGGTTTATGGCTTAGGGTGTAGGGCTTTGTTGTAAAGGTTTAGCGTTTAGGGTTTAGGGATCAGGATTAAGTGTTTAGGATTTAGGGTTTTTTTTAATTATTATTTTAAAGACCCTTGGCGGGGTCAGGGGCTTAGCAACACCCCCAGGCCTTAGCATAAATAAAAACACAGAACTACATAGAGGGGGACATAAACCTTACCTCCACAAAAGGTGGTGCAAGAGTTGGTAGCCTACTAAGTATCCTTAGTTGGTTCTCCAACCCTTTACCAAACAAGTAAGAACCTATATTCTATGCACCTATATGAGAGGACTCCTCTCGATTCAAAGATTCTATGGAAGCATAAATGAGGGATACTCTCCCCTTACAAGGAAAGATTAAAATAAAAGCTATCCTAGCTAAGGGACAGACTAGTAATGATGACAGGAGGATCAACAAAAGGAAGGCCTGAGGAAGTTCATGCTCCTTCATAGGTCTTCAAGGATAGGAATAAATCATGGTGGTTCCTTAATTCTTTTCAATTTTCATCTTCTAAAGCTTGCCATACCTGCTAGGTCTTGTTGGAAGTATGCTGCCGCGAGTTTGGGAAGTTGCTGGCTGTTGAAGTATACCTGAGGGTTAGGAATCTGGTGGCTGTGTTTAGAGAGCACATCTACTACAAAATTGGCCTCCCTGAACGGATTTAGGGTTTAGGATTTAGGGTTTAGGGTTTAGGGTTTAGGGTTTAGGATTTGAGGTTTAGGGTTTAGAGTTTAATGTTTAGGGTTTAGGGTTTAGGGTTTATGGGTTATGGTTTAGGGCTTATGTGTTAGGGTTTTGGGTTTAGGGTGTAGGGTTTAAGGTTTAGGGTTTAGAGTTTAGAGATTATGGTTTATGGTTTAGGGTTGAGGGTGTATGGTTTTGAGCTGAGGACTTAGGGTTTAGGATTAATGGTTTAAGGCTAGTGTTTAGGGTTTAGGGTTTATGATTTACGGTTTAGGGTTAATGGTTTAGGGTTTAGAGGTTAGGGATTAGGGATAAGGGATTAGGGTTTAGGGTTTAGGGTTTAGGGTTAAAGGTTTAGGGTTTAGGGTTTAGGGTTTAGGGTTTAGAGTTTGGTATTTAATGTTGAGGGTTTAAGGTTTAGGGTTTAGGATTTAGGGTTTAGGGTTAATGTTTAGGGTTTAGCGATTAGGCATAGGGTTTAGTGATTACGGTTAGGGTTTAGGGTTTAGGGTTTAGGGTTTAGGGTTTATGGTTTAAGGATTGGGGTAAGTGTTTAATATTTTGGGTTTACGGTTTAGGTTTTATGGTTTAAGGTTTAGGGTGTATGGTTAAGGAGTTTAGGGTTTAGAGTTTAAGGTTAAGGGTCTAGGGTTTAGGTTTTAGGGTTTATGGATTTAGGGTTTTGGGGTTAGGGTTTAGGGTTTAGGGTTTAGGGTTTATGGTTAGGGTTTAGGGTTTATGGCTTAGGGTGTAGGGCTTAGTGGTAAGGGTTTAGAATTTAGGGTTTAGGGTTTAGGATTAAGTGTTTAGGATTTAGGGTTTAGGATTTAGGGTTTAGGGTTTAGAGTTTAGAGATTATGGTTTATGGTTTAGGGTTTACGGTGTATGGTTTTAAGCTGAGGATTTAGGGTTTAGGATTAATGGTTTAAGGCTAGTGTTTAGGGTTTAGGGTTTATAATTTACGCTTTAGGGTTTAGAGGTTAGGGATTAGGGGTTAGGGATTAGGGTTTAGGGTTAGGGGTTTAGGGTTAAAGGTTTAGGGTTTAGGGTTTAGGGTTTAGAGTTTAATGTTAAGAGTTTAAGGTTTAGGGTTTAGGATTTAGGGTTTATGGTTAATGTTTAGGGTTTAGGGTTTAGGGTTTAGGCTTAAGGGTTTAGGGTTTAAGGTGTATGGTTTTGAGGTGAGGATTTAGGGTTTAGGATTAATGGTTTAAGGCTAGTGTTTAGGGTTTAGGGTTTTTGATTTTCGGTTTAGGCTTTGGGATTTAGGGTTTAGAGGTTAGGGATTAGGGGTTAGGGTTTAAGGTTTAGGGTTAAAGGTTTAGGGTTTAGGGTTTAGGGTTTAGAGTTTAATGTTAAGGGTTTAAGGTTTAGGGTTTAGGATTTAGGGTTTATGGTTAATGTTTAGGGTTTAGGGTTTAGGGTTTAGGCTTAAGGGTTTAGGGTTTAAGGTTTATGGCTAAGGGTTCAGGGTTTAGCGTTCATAGGTTTAGTGTTTAGCGTTTAGGCATAGGGTTTAGTGATTACGGTTAGGGTTTAGGGTTTAGGGTTTAGGGTTTATGGTTTAGGGTTTAGGGTTTATGGTTTAGGGATTGGGGTAAGTGTTTAATATTTTGGGTTTACGGTTTAGGTTTTATGGTTTAAGGTTTAGGGTGTATGGTTAAAGAGTTTATAGTTTAGAGTTTAAGGTTTAGGGTCTAGTGTTTAGGTTTTAGGGTTTATGGATTTAGGGTTTTGGGGTTAGGGTTTAGGGTTTAGGGTTTAGGGTTTATGGTTAGGATTTAGGGTTTATGGCTTAGGGTGTAGGGCTTAGTGGTAAGGGTTTAGCATTTAGGGTTTAGGGTTTAGGATTAAGTGTTTAGGATTTAGGGTTTAGGATCTAAGGTTTAGGGTTTAGGGTTTAGGATTTGAGGTTTAGGGTTTAGAGTTTAATGTTTAGGGTTTAGGTTTTGGGTTTAGGGTTTAGGGTTTATGGGTTATGTTTTAGGGCTTAGGTGTTAGGGTTTAGGGTTTAGGATTTAGCAGTTAGGATTTAGGGTTTATCGTTAATGTTTTGGGTTTGGGGTTTAGAGGTTAGGGAATAGGAATTATGGTTTAGGGTTTAGTGTTTAGGTTTTCGGGTTAAAGGTTTATGGTTTAGGGTTTAGTACTTGGGATTTACGGTTTAGGGTTCAGTATTTAAGGTTTAGAATTTAGGGTTTAGTTTAGGGTTGAAGGTTTAAGGGTTCAAATTTAGGGTTTAGAATTTAGCTTTAAGGGTTAGGATTTAGGGTTTAGGGTGTAGGGTTTAGGGTTTAGGGTTTATGGTATAGGGTTTTGAGTTTAGAGTTTAGGATTTACGTTTTAGGGGTTAGGGGTTAGGGGTTAGAGGTTAGGGCTTAGGGTTTAGGGTTTAGGGTCTAGTGTTTTGTGTTTCATTTTCAGGATTTAGGGTTTATTGTTTTGGGTTTAAGGCTTAGAATTTAGGATTTAGGGTTTAGGGTTTAAGATTTAAGGTTTAGGATTTAGAGTTTAGGTTAGGCTTTAAGGTTTAAGATTTCGAGTTTAGGGTTTAAGATTTAACGTTCAGTATTAGGGTTTAGGGTTTTGAGTTTACGGTTTATGGTTTATGGTTTAGGGTTTAGGGTTTAAGGTTTAGGTTTTAGGGTTTAGGGTTTAGGGTTTATGGTTAAGGGTTTAAGGTTTTGGATTTAGGTTTTAGGTTTTAAGGTTTATGGTGTAGGTTTTAGGGATTTAGGGTTTAGGTTTTACGGGTTAGGGTTTAGGGGTTAGGGTTTAGGGTTTAGGGTTTAGTGTTTAGTGTTTAGGGTTTAGGGTTTATGGTTTAGGTTTAGGCTTTAGGGTTAGGGTTTATGGGTTAGTGTATTGGGTTTATGGTTTATGGTTAAGGGGTTTAGGGTTTAGGGTTTATGGTTTAGGGTTTATGGGTTTAGGGGGAAGGGGTTAGGGTTTAGTTGTTATGGTTCAAGGTTTAGGGCTTAGGGTTTAGAATTTAGGATTTGGGGTTTAGTGTTTAGTGTTTAGGGTTTAGGGTTAAGGGTTAAGGGTTAAGAGTTTTGGGTTGAGGATTTAAGGTTTAGTGTTTAGGATTTTGGATTTAGGGTTTAGTGTTAGAGTTTAGGTTTTATGGTTTAGGATTTTGGGTTTATGATTTATATTTTATGGTTTAGGGTTTATAGTTTAAGGTTAGGGTTTAGGTTTTATCGTTTAGGATTTAATGTTTAGGATTTAGGGTTTAGGATTTAGAGTTTTGGTCTTAGGGTATAGGTTTAGTGTGTAGGGTTTAGGTTTTAGGGTTTAGGGTTTAGGGTTAGGCTTAATGATTTGGGGTTTAGGGTTTAGGGTTTATCATTTAGGGTTTTGGGTTTAGAGTTTAGGGTTTGGGGTTTAGGGTCTATGGTTTTGCGATTCATGTTTAGGATTTAGTGTTCATGGTTTAGGGTTTAAGGTTTAGGATTTAGGATTTAGGGTTTAGGGTTTAAGATTTAAGGTTTAAGATTTAGGGTTTATGTTATGGTTTAAGGTTTAACTTTTTGAGTTTAGGGTTTAAGATTTAGGGTTTAGAATTTAACGTTTAGGGTTAGGGTTTAGGGATTTTGGTTTAGGGTTTTGAGTTTAAAGTTTATGGTTTAGCGTTTAGGGTTTATCGTTAAGAGTTTAAGGCTTAGGGTTTAGGGTTAAGGTTTTAGGGTTCAGGGTTTGGGGTTTAGGGGTTAGGGTTAGAGGTTAGAGGTTAGGGGTTAGGGTTTAGGGTTTAGGGTTTTGGGTTTATGATTTAAGGTTTAGGGTTTATGATTTATGGTTAAGGTATAGGGTTAGGGTTTAGGGGTTGGGATTTAGGTATTGTGGTTATCGTTAAGGGGTTTAGGGTTTAGGGTCAATGGTTTAGGGATTATGGGTTTAGGGCTAAGGGGTTAGGGTTTAGTGGTGAGGGTTGCAGGGTTTAGGACTTAGGGTTTAGAATTTTTGATTTAAGGTTTAGTGTTTAGGGTTTAGGGTTTAGGGTCCAGGGTTAAGGGGTTAGGGTTCAGGGTTTAGGGCTTAGGGTTTATAGTTTGGTATTTAGGGTGTAGGGTTTTGGGTTAGGGTTAAGGGTTAAGAGTTTAGTGTTTAGGATTTTGGATTTAGGGTTTAAGGTTAGGGTTTAGGTTTTATGGTTTAGGATTTAGTATTTAGGGTTTAGGATTTAGAGTTTATGGCTTAGGGTTTAGGTTTAGTTTGAAGGGTTTAGGGTTTAGGGTTTAGGGTTAGTCTTTAGGATTTAGGGTTTACGGTTAGGGTTTATGGTTTAGTGTTTTGGGTTTAAAGTTTATGGTTTTGGGTTTAGGGTCTAGTGTTTTGTGTTTCATTTTTAGGATTTAGGGTTTAAGGCTTAAGAAATAGGATTTAGGATTTATGGTTCAGGGTTTAGGATTTAAGGTTTAGGATTTAAAGTTTAGGTTAGGGTTTAAAGTTTAAGGTTTCGAATTTAGGGTTTAAGATTTAATGTTTAGGATTAGGGTTTAGCGTTTAGGGTTTAGGCTTTAGGCTTTAGGGTTTAGGGTTTAGGGTTTATGGTTAAGGGTTTAAGGTTTAGGATTTAGGTTTAGGGTTTAGGGTTTAGGGGTTATAGGGGTTAGGGTTTAGGGTTTATGGTTTAGTGTTTAGGGTTTAGCGTTTATGGTTTATTGTTTAGGGTTAGGGTTTAGGGTTGGGGTTTAGGGGTTAGGCTTTAGGGTTTAGGGTTTATGGTTAAGGGGTTTAGGGTTAGGGTCTATGGTTTAGGGTTTATGGGTTTAGGGTCTATGGTTTAGCATTTATGGGTTTAGGGGGAAGGGGTTAGGGTTTTGTTGTTATGGTTGAGGGTTTAGGACTTAGGATTTATAGTTTGGGATTTAGAGTTTAGGGTTTAGGGTTTAGGGTTTAGGTTTATGATTAAGGGTTAAGGGTTGAGGGTTAAGAGTTTAGGGTTGAGGATATATGGATTAGGGTTTAGGATTTTGTATTTAGGGTTTAGTGTTAGTTTTTAGGTTTTATGATTTATGATTTAGGGTTTAGGATTTTAGGTTTTGGGTTTATAGTTTATCGTTTAGGGTTTAGAGTTTAGGGTTAGGGTTTTGTGTTTAGGGTTTAGAGTTTAGAGTTTAGGGGTTACAGTTTTGGGTTTAGGGTGTATGGTTTTGACTGTAGGATTTAGGGTTTATTGTTTACAATTTAGGTTTAGGCTTTGGGATTAATGTTTTAGGGATAATGTTTAGGGATTAGGGTTTATAATTTAGTTATTAGGGTTTAGTATTAAGGGTTGAGGTTTAGCATTTAGGGTTAGGGTTTTGATTCAAGAATTTAGGATTTAGGGTTTAGGGTTTACGGTTTTTACTTTAGGATTTAAGATTTAGGGTTTAGGGTGTATGGTTTAGGTTTAGCGTTTAGGATTAATGGTTTAGGGCTATGGTTTAGGGTTTACGGTTTAGGGTTTACGGTTAGGGTTTAGGGTTTAGAGTTTAGGAATCAGTGTTTAGAGTTTAGCATTAAGGATTACGGGTTATGAGTTTAGGGTTTTGTATTTAGGGTTTAAAATTTGGGTTTAGGGTTTAGTATTTTTGGTTTAGGACTTAGCGTTTAGAGTTTAGGGTTTACTGTTAGCGTTTCGGGTTTAGAGTTTAGGAATTAGAGTGTAGGGTTTAATATTTATAGTTTTTAGGGTTTATGGTTTAGGGTTTATTGTTTAGGGTTTAGGGTTCAGAGTTTAGGGTTTTTCTTTAAGGGTTTAAGGTTTAGGGTTTACGGTTTAAGGTTTAGGGTTTAGGGTTTAGGGATTTTGGTTTAGGGGTTTAGGGTTTAGAGGTTAGGAATTAAGGGTTAGGATTTAGGGTTTAGAGTTTATGGTTTAGTGTATAGGGCTTAAGGTTTAGGTTTAGTGTTTAGTGTTTATGGTTTAGGGTTTGGCTTTACGATTAGGGTTTAGGATTTAGTGTTTAGGGTTTTGGGTTTAGAGTTTAGGATTTAGGGTTTTAGGTCTAGTGTTTTGGGTTTCATGTTTAGGATTTAGTGTTTATGATTTAGGGTTTAAACTTTAGGACTTAGGATTTGGGATTTAGGGTTTAGGATTTAAGGTTTAGGATTTAGGGTTTAGGTTAGGGTTTAAGGTTTCGAGTTTAGGGTTTAAGATTTAGGGTCTAGGGTTTAGGTTTAGGTTTAGGGTTTAGGGTTTAGTGTTAAGGGTTTATTGTTTAGGGTTTAGGGTTCAGAGTTTAGGGTTTTTGGTTAAGGGTTTAAGGTTTAGGGTTTACGGTTTAGGGTTTAGGGTTTGGGTTTAGGGGTTTAGGGTTTAGAGGTTAGGAATTAAGGGTTAGGATTTAGGGTTTAGGGTTTATGGTTTAGTGTTTAGGCCTTACGATTTAGGTTTAGTGTTTAGGGTTAGGCTTTACGATTTAGGGTTTAGGGTTTAGGGTTTAAGGTTTAGTGTTGTGGGTTTCATGTTTAGGATTTAGTGTTTATGATTTAGGGTTTAAACTTTAGGACTTAGGATTTAGGGTTTAGGGTTTAGGATTTAAGGTTTAGGATTTAGGTTTAGGTTAGGGTTTAAGGTTTAAGGTTTTGTGTTTAGGGTTTAAGATTTAGGGTCTAGGGTTTAGGTTTTACTATTTATGTGTTTAGGGTTTAGAGGTTAAGGTTTAGGGGTTATCGTTTAGGGTTTATGGTTTAGGGGTTATCGTTTAGGGTTTAGGGTTTAAGGTATTGGATTTAAGATTTAGGATTTAGGGTTTAGTGTTAGGGTTTTGGTTTTATAGTTTAATGTTCAGGGTATAAGGTTTAGGGTTTAATGTTTAGGGTTTAGAGTTTAGAGATTATGGTTTATGGTTTAGGATTTAGGGTTTAGGGTGTAGGGTTTTGAGTTGAGGATTTAGGGTTTAGGGTTTACAGTTTGGATTTATGGTTAAGGATTAATGGTTTAAGGCTAGTGTTTAGGGTTTAGGGTTTATGATTTATGGTTTAGGGTTTAGGGTTTAGGGTTTAGAGGTTAGGGATTAAGGTTTAGGGTTTAGGGTTTAGGGTTTAGGGTTTAGGGTTAAAGGTTTAGGGTTTAGGGTTTAGAGTTTAGTATTTAAGGTTAAGGGTTTAAGGTTTAGTGTTTAGTATTTAGGATTTAGGGTTAATATTTAGGGTTTAGGGTTTAGGGTTTTGGGTTTAGGCTTATGGGTTTAGGGTTTAGGGTTTAGGGTTAAGGGTTCAGGGTTTAGCATTCATGGGTTTAGTGTTTAGGGTTTAGGCTTAGGGTTTAGTGATTAGGGTTAGGGTTTAGGGTTTAGGGTTTGGGGTTTAGGGTTTATCGTTTAGGGTTTTGGGTTAAGGGTTTAATGTTTTGGGTTTAGGGTTTAGGGTTTATGATTTAGGGTTTGGGTTAAGGGTTTAATGTTTTGGGTTTAGGGTTTAGGTTTTGTGGTTTAAGGTTTAGGGTTTATGGTTAAAGAGTTTAGGGTTTAGAGTTTAAGGTTTAGGGTCTATGGTTTAGGTTTTAGGGTTTATGGATTTAGGGTTTAGGAGTTAGGGTTTAGGGTTTATCATTTAGGGCTTAGGGTTTAGGTCTTAGGGTGTAGGGCGTAGTCGTAAGGGTTTAGCGTTTAGGGTTTATGGTTTAGGATTAAAGCTTTAGGATTTAGGGTTTTGGGTTTAGGGTTTAGGTTTAGGATTAGGATTTGAGGTTTAGGGTTTTGAGTTTAAGGTTTAGGGTTTAGGTTTAGGGTTTAGGGTTTAGGGTTTAGAGTTTAGGGTTTATGGGTTAGGTTTTAGGGCTTAGGTGTTAGGGTTTAGGGTTTTGGATTTAGCGGTTAGTATTTAGAGTTTATGGCTAAGGTTTAGGGTTTAGGGTTTAGGGTGTAGATGTTAGGGATTAGGAGTTAGGGTTTACGGTTCAGGGTTTAGGGTTAAAGGTTTAGGGTTTAGGGTTTAATATTTAGGATTTACTGTTTAGGGTTCAGGATTTAAGGTTTAGGATTTAGTGTTTAGGTTAGGGTTTAAGGTTTACGGCTTCAATTTTAGGGTTTAAGATTTAGGGTTTAGAATTTAGCGTTAAGGGTTAGGGTTTAGGGTTTAGGTTTTAGCATTTAGGGTTTTGAGTTTAGAGTTTAGGGTTTACGTTTTAGGGGTTAGGGGTTAGAGGTTAGGGGTTAGGGTTTAGGGTTTAGGGTCTAGTGTTTTGGGTTTCATTTTCAGGATTTAGGGTTTAAGGCTTAGGATTTAGGATATAGCGTTTAGGGCTTAGGATTTAAGGTTTAGGATTTAGAGTTTAGGTTAGGGTTTTATGTTTAAGTTTTAGAGTTTTGGGTTTAAGATTTAACGTTTAGGATTTGGGTCTAGGTTTTTGAGTTTACGGTTTATGGTTTAGGGTTTAGGGTTTAAGGTTTATGGTTTAGGATTTATGGTTAAGGGTTTAAGGTTTAGGATTTAGGGTTTAGGTTTTAGGGTTAAGGGATTAGGTTTTAGGGGTTTTTTTTTTTTTATTTTTTATTTTAACGACCCTTGGAGGGGTCAGGGGCTTAGCTACACCCCCAGGCCTTACCATATATAAAAAGCAAAAAATACAAAGAGGGGGACATAAACCTTACCTCCACTTAAAGGTGGTATAAGAGTTGGTAGCCTACTAAGTGCCCTTAGTAGGTTCTCCAACTCTTTCCCAAACTAATTAGGACCTATCATCAATGCACCTATGTAAGAGGACTCCTCTCGATACAACGAATCTAGGAAAACATAAATTAGGGAGACTCTCCCTTTACAAAAGAGACTACGCTATGCTAATCTATCAAGGGAAAGTCTATATGGAGATGACAGATTGATCCTCTAAATCGAGGAAGATAAGGCATGAAGTAGTTCTGGCTCCTTCATAGGTCCTTAATGCATTATGAATGGATCATGGAGGTTCCTTGATGCGCTTCAACTTTCTTCTTCTGAAGCTAACTCTTTCTGCCAGGTCTTGCTGGAGGTATGCTGATGTTAATTTAGGGAGCTGCTGGATGCTGAAGAAAACCTGGGGGGTGGTCAGCTGGTGACTGTGTTTGGAGAGTGAGTCTGCGACAAAATTAGCTTCTCGGAGAGTGTGGATGCATTTGAAGTGTGTGAATTGAGTGGTGAGGTGTTGAAGCTTGTGCACATGGGATGATATCGACCATGGAGCTGATGTGCTGCTCATAAGCCAATCTACTAGAAGTTGAGAGTCAACTTCGAGGATTACCTTCTTATATTTCAAATGTACACACCATGATAAGCCAAAGATAGCCGTTTCTATCTCAGCTTGATTGTTCGTTCCTTCACCTAAAGGAGCAGAGAAAGCAAAAATAATATCTCCAAAATGATTCCTAAGAATCCCGCCTGCACCTGTGCTTCCCGGATTGGACAATGCACTCCCATCAGTGTTTAATTTAGCCCATCTGTTCGGGGGTTTAATCCACCGGACAGCAGTCACCTTGATGTCGTGGGTACACTTTTCAATGAGTGTATATAGCTTGCTCCATTCCCATGGCCAGGATATATAGGGGAAGACTGTATGTAGCAATTTGACGGTGTCTAAAATCACAAGATGTTTGACCCTTGCCATGTTGGACTGTTTTCCCCCATACTTTTTAGCACACCTATTTTTCCATAAATTCCAACAAATAAAGATTGGAGTAGATTGTAAGATAAGTTTGTGTGCTTCATTGTTATGATTCGAATTCCACCACCTCATAATCATGTTTCTTAGAGGTAGGGGGTTTTAGGGGTTTAGGGTTTACGATTTAGGGGTTAGGGTTTAAGGGTTAGGGGTTAGGGTTTAGGGTTTAGGGTTTAGGGTTTATGGTTTATGGTTTAGGGTTTAGGGTTAGGGTTTAGGGGTTAGGGTATTGGGTTTATGGTTTATGGCTAAGGGTTTAAGGTTTAGGGTCTTTGGTTTAGTGTTTAGGGTTTATGGGTTTAGGGGAAAGGGGTTAGGGTTTAGTGGTTAGGGTTCAGCGTTTAAGGCTTAGGGTTTGGAGTTTGGCATTTAGTGTTTAGGCTTTAGGGTTTTTGGTTTAGGGTTAAGGGTTAAGGGTTAAGAGTTTAGGGTTGAGGATTTAAGGTTTAGGTTTTAGGATTTTGGATTTAGTGTATAGTGTTAGAGTTTAGGTTTTATTGTTTAGGATTTAGGGTGTAGGATTTTGGGTTTAGTGTTTATAGTTTATGGTTTAGGGTTTAGAGTTTTGGGTTCGGGTTTATCTTTTATCATTTAGGATTTAGTGTTACGGATTTAGGGTTTTAGATTTAGAGTTTAGGGCTTAGGGTATAGGTTTAGTCTGTAGGGTTTAGGGTGTAGGGTTTAGTGTTTAGGGTTTAGGGTTTATGGTTTATTGTTAGGGTTTAGGGTTAGGGTTTAGGGGTAAGGGTATTGGGTTTATGGTTTATGGTTAAGGGGTTTAGGGTTTAGGGTCTTTGGTTTAGGGTTTATGGGTTTAGGGGGAAGGGGTTAGGGTTTAGTGCTTAGGGTTCAGGGTTTAGGGCTTAGGGTTTAGAGTTTGGAATTTAGGGTTTAGGGTTTAGGGTTTATGGTTTAGGGTTAAGGGTTAAGGGTTAAGAGTTTTTGGTTGAGGATTTAAGGTTTAGGGTTTAGGATTTTGGATAAAGCGTTTAGTGTTAGAGTTTAAGTTTTATGGTTTAGGATTTTGGCTTTAGTGTTTATAGTTTATGGTTTAAGGTTTAGAGTTTAGGGTTAGGGTTTAGGTTTTATCGTTTAGGATTTAGTGTTTAGGATTTAGCGTTTAGGATTTAGAATTTAGGGCTTAGGGTATAGGATTAGTGTGTAAGGTTTAGGGTTTAGGGTTAGGCTTAAGAATTTGGGGTTTAGGGTTTAGGGTTTATGATTTAGGGTTTTGGGTTTAGAGTTTAGGGTTTAGGGTTTAGGGTCTAGGGTTTTGGGATTCATAGTTTGAATTTAGTGTTCATGGTTTAGGGTTTAAGGTTTAGGATTTAGGTATTAGGGTTTAGGATTTAAGGTTTAGGATTTAGGGTTTAAGGTTTAAGTTTTCGAGTTTAGGGTTTAAGATTTAGGGTTTAGAATTTAACGTTTAGGGTTAGGGTTTAGGGTTTTGGGTTTAGGGATTTGAGTTTAAAGTTTATGGTTTAGCGTTTAGGATTTATGGTTAAGAGTTTAAGGCTTAGGGTTTTGGGTTAAGGTTTTAGGGTTTAGGGTTTAGGGGTTAGGTTTAGGGTTTAGGGTTTAGGGTTTGGGGTTTAGGGTTTATGGTTTAAGGTTTAGGGTTTATGGTTTATGGTTAAGGTTTAGGGTTAGGGTTTAGGGGTTAGGATTTAGGGATTATGGTTATCATTAAGGGGTTAAGGGTTTAGGGTTTAGGGTTTAGAGTTTAGGGTTTAGGGTCTATGGTATAGGGTTTATGAGTTTAAGGCTAAGGGGTTAGGGTTTAGTGGTGAGGGTTCATGGTTTAGGGCTTAGGGTTTAGAATTTGGGATTTAGGATTTAGTGTTTAGGGTTTAGGGTTAAGGGGTTAGGGTTCAGGGTTTAGGGAAGAGGTTTGGAGTTTGGTATTTAGGGTTTAGGGTTTTGGGTTAAGGTTAAGGGTTAAGAGTTTAGTGTTTAGGATTTTGGATTTAGGGTTTAGGGTTAGGGTTTTGGTTTTATGGTTTAGGATTTAGGATTTAGGGTTTAGGATTTAGAGTTTATGGCTTAGGGTTTAGGTTTAGTGTTTAGGGTTTAGGGTTTATGGTTAGTCTTTAGGATTTAGGGTTTAGGGTTTATGGTTAGTCTTTAGGATTTAGGGTTTAGTGTTTAGGGTTTATGGTTTAGGGTTTTGTGTTTAGAGTTTAGGGTTTTGGGTTTAGGGTCTAGTGTTTTAGGTTTCATTTTTTGGATTTAGGGTTTATGGTTTAGGATTTAAGGCTTAGGATTTAGGATTTAGGGTTTAAGGTTTAGGATTTAAGGTTTAGGATTTAGAGTTTAGGTTATTGTTTAAAGTTTAAGGTTTTGAGTTTAGGGTGTAAGATTTAATATTTAGGATTAGGGTTTAGTGTTTAGGGTTTAGGGTTTAGGGTTTATGGTTAAGGGTTTAAGGTTTAGTGTTGTGGTTTTAGCGGGTCAGGGTTTAGTGTTTAGGTTTTAGGGTTTAGGGGTTATAGGGGTTAGGGTTTAGGGTTTAGGGTTTAGGGTTTAGTGTTTATGGTTTATCATTTACGGTTAGGGTTTAGGGTTAGGGTTTAGGGGTTAGGCTTTAGGCTTTAGTGTTTATGGTTAAGGGGTTTAGGGTTAGGGTCTATGGTTTAGGGTTTATGGGTTTTTTTTTTTTTTTTTATTTGAACGACCCTTGGATGGGTCAGGGGCTTAGCGACACCCCCAGGCCTTAACATAAATAAAAGCAAACAAAATACAAGGAGGGGGACATAAACCTAACCTCCAATCCTATGGTGGTTCATTAGTCGACCTTCCTACTAAGGATAGTCAACTTATCCCCATTCTAAAAAAGGAAAATCTAGAAACTAGGCACCTAAAAGAGAGGACTCCTCTCGATACACAGAATCTAGAAATCATAAATAAGGGAGACTCTCCCCTTACAAAAGTAAGACAAGAATGCCAATCTAGAAAAATTAAGCCTATACTTGAAGTTCAAAGGAGTAATTTCAAAATCAGGGAGGTCTCTTGATTCGTTTCAGTCTCTTTCTCCTGAAGGTTGGCATGTCGAGTTTTTCCAGAATGAAGCTTCCTTTTGCTAAAGTAGGAAGTTGTTCCTTGATATAGAAGTGCTGGATGATATCTGAAGTATGGCTGAATTTGGATAGATGGTCAGCCGTGTTGTTTGCCTCTCTGTAGGTGTGTGTGCATTTGAATTGCTCCAATTGTTGGACAAGGTGTTGTAGATCTGTGATGTACTGTTGTAGATTCCAGGGAAGCGTGAGTTGTTTTGAGAGCCATTTAGTGACCAGTTCAGAGTCGACTTCCAGGTGTATTTTCTTATATCCATGTTGGATGCACCAGGAGATGCCATGGCTGGCAGCTTGCAGCTCAGCTTGGTTGTTGGTACCAGTTCCTAGGGGTATAGCAAATGCATAAATCATCCTCCCCAGATGGTCTCTCAAAATTCCTCCTCCACCAATCTGTCCAGGATTACTGAGTGCACTACCATCCGTATTAAGTTTAAGTAAAGGTTGGCAAGGTTTCTCCCATTTCACAATTCTAACCATAGTCTCCTGTCTACACTTCTCCACCATTCTGTATAAATCAGTCCAATTATTGGCCCATTGGATGTAAGGAAAAGCTGTGTTGAGAAGGTGAGTAGTGTCTTTAAAAATTAAAAATTTTACTCGAGCTGTACTAGACTGTTTTGCACCATATTTTGCAGCACACCTATTTTTCCATAAGTTCCAGATAATAATCGCAGGAAGTAACTGGTTCAGCAAGTTCTGTACGTCACTTTTGTGTTCCTGTCTCCACCATCGCAGCAGCAGCATATTGATAGGGATGTGCTCGTGCTGTCTACCTGCAGCTGCAGAGAAAAAGCTCCAAATGTTGTTAGCAAAATGGCCAGATACAAAAATGTGATCTATATTATCTTCACCAGTTCTGTAACAGCAGGAGCAGCGAGCAGCTTCCTTTCCAAAGCTGGTAATTTTCTCATTAGTGGGAAGTTTGTTCCTCAAGGCCCTCCAAACTAAGAATGAAATCTTGAAAGGAAGGTGTCTATGCCATATGCCTTTGTTGATGGTGCTCTTGGTGCCTTTATGTCTAGTAATTTCCCATGCTGATGAACAGGAGAACAGACCATCAACAGTGAGTTTCCAGATTGCCTCATCAGGGATCTGTTCTTGATAATGAATGGGGAAACTCAAGATTTTTGGAACCAAAAGAGGGGGCACCCATTGCCTAACCATAGTCTCATTCCATGTTCCCCCTACCAGAAATTGGGAGATTGTGGTGGTGTTACGACTAGTAACATGAGTGCAATAAGAGGCTAGGGGACCTTCTCCCAACCAATCATCCCACCAAAAAGAACTATTACCCGAATTGATCTTCCATTTGATTTGAGTCTCGGCAATACCTTTGTTTCTCATCATAAAGTTCCAGATCAAGGATTGTCCTGTATCAAGCTTTTTGGCCACCGGATGAGCCCTTTGGCAATATTTAGCTCTTAGAAACTGCCCCCATAACGTTTGTTTACTTCTGAAAATCCACCATTGCTTGAGTTGAAGAGAGGTGCAAATATCTTCAAGTTTTCTTACTCCAATACCTCCTTCGTCATAAGGTAAACTCAATTTATCCCAAGAGGCCCAATGATATTTCCTTTTTTCCTTATCCCAGCCCCAAAAGAAATCAGCTATAGCTTGCTTCATATATTTTATGGTGGTTTTAGGAGGAGAAATAGCTGACATAGTATGTATGGGGATTGATTGGAGGACATGTTTCACCATAGTGGCTTTGCCCCCAAAGCTTAACATTCTAGATTGCCATCCGGAAATTTTTCTTGTAATTTTAGCCACCAAATCAGAATAATAAATAATTCTCTGGCCTCCAATGTATAGTGGACAGCCAAGGTAAGTAATAGGACTAAATTTCTGATTGAAACCAGTGACTTCTCGGATCATAGTAATGTTATCATGAGGAGTATTTTCTGGAACCATGAAGTGACTTTTTTCCTTGTTTATAAGCTGGTCAGATACTGTTTCATAAGTGGAAAGAGTCTTCATGATCATCTGGAGAGTATCCCTGGTAGTGGAGGAGAAAATGATGATGTCGTCTGCGAAACTTAGGTGATTGATTTGAGGTCCCCTGATCTCCATTTGAAAGTTTTTGTACCTCTGATGATGATGAAGCAAATTGAGCATCCTAGAGAGTATTTCTGCTCCTAAAATAAAAAGGGATGGAGATAGTGGATCTCCTTGTTTGAGCCCCCTGGTGGAGTGAAAGAAACCATGTCTAACACCATTAATAATCACAGAGTACCAATTGTTGCTCATAGTTCTCCATATTAAATCAATAAACATCTCTCCAAAACCCATTCTTCTCAGAACTAGACAAGTATAAGACCAAGACACTCTATCGTATGCCTTGGTCATGTCTAGATTAATTACCACATTGTCACCTTCATTGGGTTTTTTAATGCCATGAGTGATTTCTTGAGCAAGCATAATATTCTCAGATATGCTCCGACCCTTAACAAAGCCAGATTGGTTTTCAGAAATAAACTGAGGTAGAATGGGGGCTAGTTTAGGGTTAGTTTTAGGATTTAGTGTTTTGGGTTTATTGTTTGAATTTACATTTAGGGTTTACGGTTTAGTTTTTGGGTTTAGGATTAAGGGTTAAGTTTTAGGGTTTAGGGATAAGGTTAAGGGTTTAAGGTTTTAGGGTTTAAGTTTATTGTTTAGGATTTAGGGTTAGGGTTTAGGGTTTAGGGTTTAGGGTTTGGGATCTAGTCTTTAAGATCTACTGTTTAGGGTATAGGGTTGAGGTTTTAGGGCATAGATTTTGGGTTTAAGGGTTTTGGGTTTAGTGTTTCGGTTTAGAGTTTTGGTTTAGGGTTTAGGGTTTGGGTTTAGGGTTTTGGGATTATGGTTAAAGGTTTAGGGTTTATGGTTTAGGTTTTAGCGTTTAGGGTTTAGTGTTTAAGGTTTAGTGTTTGGTTTAGGGTTTGGGTTTTAGGGTTAAGGGTTTATGGTTTTGGTTTTAGTATATGGTTTAGCTTTTAGGGTTTACAGTTTAAGTTTTAGTGTTAGTCTTTAGGGTTTAGGGTTTAGGGTTTAGGGTTGATGGTTTAAACTTTAGTGTTTAGGGTTTAGGGTTTAAGGTAGGGTTTATGTTTTAGGGTTTAGTGTTTAGAGTTTAAGCTTAGGGTTATGGGTTTCAGGATGAAGGTTTAGGGTTTAGTGTTTAGAGTTGAATGTTTTGGGTTAGGGTTTAGGGTGTAAGGATTAAGGTTTAGAGTTTAGGATTTAGGGTTCAGAGTTTTGAGTTTGGATTCAGGGTTTAGGGTTTAGGTTTAGAGTATAGGGTTAAGGGCTTAGAGTTCAGTGTTTAGGGGTTTGGGTTTTAGGGTTTAGGGTTTTGGTTTAGGGTTTAGGTTTGAGGGTTTAGGGTTTAAGGTTTAGGTTTTAGGGCATCTGGTTTTGGGTATAAGGTTTATGGTTTATTGTTTATGGTTTACGATTTAGGGTTTAGAGTTTAGGGTTTAGGGTTTAGGGTTAGGGTTTAGGATTTAGGGTTTAGGGTTTAGGTTTTAGGGTTTAGGTTTGAGGGTTTAGGTTTTAGTGTTAGGATTTAGAGATTTGATTTTAGGGTTTATTGTGTATGGTTTAAGGCTTAGGGCTTAAGGTTTAGGGTTTAAAGTTTAGGACTTACTGTTTAGGGTTTAGGGTTTAGGGTTTTCGGTTTAGAGTTTTGATTTAGAGTTTAGGTTTTAGGGTTAGGATGTAGGGTTTCGAGTTTTGGGTGTACAGTCTAGAGTTTAGGGTTTAAGGTTAGAGTTTGGATTTATGGTTTAGGGATTAGGGTTTAGGGTTTAGGGTTTATAGTTTAGGATTTTTGGTTTAGGGTTTAAATTTAGGGTTTAGGGTTTATAGTTTAGGATTTAGGGTGAGGATTTAGGGATTAAGGTTTATCGTTTATGATTTTGGGTTTTGGGTTTATGGTTAAGGGTTGAGGGTTGAGGGTTAAGGTTTTTGGGTTTTGGGTTTAAGGTTTAGGGATTTGGTTTTATGGTTTAGGGTTTAGGGAAAAGGGTTTAGGGTTAGGGTTTAGAGTTTAGGGTTTAAGGTTTATGGTTTATGGTTTATGGTTTAGGGTTTAGGGTATAGGGTTTTAGGTTTATTATTAACGGTTTTGGGTTTACAGTTTAGGTTTAGGGTTTAGGTTTTAATGTTTAGGGTTTAGGGTTTAAGGTTTAAAATTAACGGTTTACGATTAGGATTTAGGGTTAGGGTTTATAGTTTAGGGTTATGGATTAAGGGTTTGGGGTTTAGGGTTTAGGTTTTAAGGTTGATGGTTTAGAGTTTAGAGTTTAGAGTTTAGGGTTTATGATTAAGGGTTTGGGGTTTAGGGTTTAGATTTTTTTTTTTTGAATGACCCTTGGAGGGGTCAGGGGCTTAGCGACTCCCCAAGGCCTTAGCATAAATAAAACAAACAAAATACAAGGAGGGGGGCGTAAACCTAACCTCCGATCCTATGGTGGTTCAGTAGTTGACCTTCCACAAGGGAAATTCAACTCACCCCCTTACAAAAAAGATACACCAAGAGACTAAGTACCTAAGAGGGAGAACTCCTCTCAATACATAGCATCTAGGTATCATAAACAAGGGAGACTCTCCCCTTACAAAAATAAACAAAAAATATAAATAAAAGCCTATTCAAAAGAGCTATAATTTTAAATTATAGTTAAGTTGAAAAGGTTGCAAATTACTCAAGGAGGTTCTTTGATCTTCTTAATCTTTCTTCGTCTGAAGCTTGCCATTTCAAGCTTGTCTAGTTGATAGTACGCCCTTGCTTCCTTTAGCAGTTGATTGCGATTGAAATAAAGTTGAAGATTCGTAATCTTGTGGCTGTGCTTTAGAAGGGAGTCGGCCACAAAGTTGGCTTCCCTAAAGGTGTGCTTGCATCTGAACTTGTGAGTTTGTTTAATGAGGGTCTGTAGCTTCATTATCTGTGTATTGATGCTCCAATGAGGGTTGGTTTTGTGCCTTATCCAATCCACCACGAGTTGTGAATCCACCTCCAACAGAACATTCCTGTATCCTAATTCTAAGGACCAGGTCATGCCGAAGATAGCTGTTTCTACTTCAGCTTGGTTGTTAGTACCTTCCCCTAATGGAGTGGCAAATGCTATCAACATTTCTCCGTCTTGATCCCTCAAGATACCTCCTGCACCAGTTCTGCCGGGATTACTTAATGCACTGCAGTCTGTGTTGATCTTTACCTACTGATATGGAGGTTTTATCCATCTAACAAGGGTCACGTTGGTGTCATGCTCACATTTTTCCCCAAGTTGAATCAGGTCCCTCCAGTTCAAAGGCAAGCTGATGTGGGGGAAGGTTGTAGTCATGAGCTTATAATTGTCTTTGTAGATTGCATATTTAACTCTACTAACATTGGATTGCTTGCCTCCATATTTGCTAGCACATCTATTTTTCCATAGGTTCCAACAAATGAATATTGGTGTAGCCCGTAATAACAACCTATGTGCTTCATTATTGTATTTAGCTGGCCTGATGAGTTGGAGTAGGGATTTGTGGTCTGTGGAGATTCCAACAGTTGCAGCAAAGCTTTTCCACACGTAGGAAGCAAAGTGTCCATTGTTGAAGGTGTGCTCGATTGTATCCATACCTGACCAGTTATAACAACAAAAACAGTTGGCTGGTTCACTGCCAAAACTGGTTAGTTTCTCGTTAGTTGGAATTTTACCTCTTAAGGTTCTCCACAAAAGAGAAGAAGATTTAAAAGGGATACTCTTGTGCCAAATAAAGGAGTTGAATCGAGTCTTGATCCTCTTCTCCCTTATATCATTCCATGCCGAGGAACAACTGAATTTGCCATCAGTGTTGAGTTTCCAGATAGCCTAGTCTGGGAGATCTTGCTGAATGTGTAGTTCTGTGGATAGGATGTTGGTTAATTGACAGCTGGGTACCTGTTGGGTGAGCATACTCCAATTCCACTGTCCCTCATGCTAAAATTCTGCTACAATAGTATTGTTGAATCTGTTACTGTCAGCAGAAAACTGAGCAAGGGGTCCAACACCAAGCCAATTATCCCACCAAAAAGAGCAGCTTCCCGAGTTGAGAGTCCATTGAATGTGTGCTTCTACTTTGTGTTTGTTATGCATAAGATATTTCCAAGTCCGAGATTCACCTGTATCCCATTTTTTACTAATAGTATTGGACCTTTGACAGTATTTAGCTCTCAAAAAATCTCCCCAATATGTTTGTTTGGATCTAAAAATCCACCATTGTTTATATTGAAACGCCATGCAGACATCTTTAAGATTCCTCATTCCCACACCCCCCCTCATCATATGGAAAGCTTAAATTCTTCCATGACGCCCAATGATATTTTTTCGTCTCGTTCTTCCACCCCCAGAAAAAGTAAGCCATGATACTTTGTATCTGCTTGAGGACAGTAACTGGAGGAGTCACTGCTGACAAAAGGTGAATAGGTAAAGATTGCAACACATGCTTGAGCAATATTGCTCTACCACCATAGCTTAATAATTGAGTTTGCCAACCTGTGATCCTGCATAAAAATTTGTTAATTAGATTTGAAAAATAAATGATCCTAGGTCTACCAACAAATAAAGGACAGCCAAGGTAAGTGATAGGGCCCTCCTTCTATTAGAAACCAGTGATTCTCTTGATTCTGTCTCTTGTACTGTTGAAGGCACAAGAGTGAACCATAAAATGACTTTTTTCTGTGTTAACAAGCTGGCTTGAGGTCTCCTCATATGAATTCAGAGTCTTCATGATGAGCTTCAATGTTTTCTGTCTTCCAGAAGTGAAGAGAATGATATCATCTACAAAGCTCAAATGATTCACTTGGGGACCTCTGATTTCCATGGAAAAACCATGATATTCAGGATTGTTGTGAAGTCTGTTCAAGGATCTAGAAAGGACCTCAGCTCCTAAAATAAATAAGGCAGGGGATAGAGGATCCCCTTGCTTAAGGCCTCTAGTGGATTGAAAGAAGCCATGTCTTTTTGCCATTGACAATAATAGAGTACCAATTGTTAGTCATGATCCTCCAAACATATCAATAAAAACGTCATCAAAACCCATTCTTCTCAACACCAAGCAAGTATAGGACCAAGAGACCCTATCGTATGCTTTAGCCATGTCCAACTTAATAATAACATTGCTACCAATATTTGGTTTCTTAATTTGATGAATAATCTCTTGAGCTAGCATGATGTTCTCAGAAATACTTCTCCCTTTGACAAAGCTGGATTGGTTGAGGGAAACCAAATTAGGTAGCAAAAGACCTAGTCTAGAACTTACTAGTTTAGAGATAATTTTACTAGTAAAGTTACTTAGACTAATGGGCCTGAATTCAGTGAGTTTATTGGGGTTGTTCACCTTAGGGAGCAGCACAATACAGGAATGAGAAAAATATTTGCGAATTATATGACAACAAAAGAATGCTTGAATGACTCCAAGGAGATCATTCTTGATAATAGGCCAACATATCTGGAAAAAAAGACCATTCATCCCATCCAGACCAGCTGCAGAGTTAGGATTCATAGAGAACACTACTTCTTTCAATTCTGCCAGAGTAGGCATAGCTCTGAGGCTGTCATTCTGATCCTGATTGACCATCCTAGGAATACATTCCAAGGCTCCCTCATTGATGAACTTATTGTCTCCTGTAAAGATATTCTGGAAATGCTCACAGGCAGCCTTAGCAATAGTCTCATTTCCCTGCAACCACTCCCCATCATTTCCAATAAGTTTGTGGATAAACAATCTTCTTCTTCTCCCTCTTATTAGTGAATGAAAATATTTGGTGTTAGCATCTCCTTCCTTTAACCACTGCAATTGAGTTTTCTGTTTCAATATGGAGTCCTCTATTTTCAAAAATCTAATGTACTCTGCTTTTAGTTCATGAAGTGTTGCCATGTTGTTTTCATTGTGATCTTGAATAAGATGCTCTTCTGCAATCCTGACCTTCTCCTCATAATCCTTGGCCTTTGAAAAAATATCTCCAAATTCATTCCTAGACCAAGAGCTAAGGGTATTGGACAGTCTTTTTAATTTCTGATGAAACTTCCACATATTGTTACCTTCCAGGGTTCTTTCCTAGCAAGCTTTAACTGTATCAAGAAAGTTACTATGGTCTGCCCAGCAATTGAGAAATTTAAAATACCTGGTTTGGTTCTCTACTTTAGCATCCATTTCCATCAGTAAGGGACAATGATCTGACCCTATTGATGGTAAATGTGTGACGGTTGTTTGAGGCATCTTATCCAACCAAGCATCATTAACAAGATCTCTATCCAGCCTTTTCCAGATTCTGTGTTGTATACCCCTTTTATTGGACCAAGTAAACTTCTGGCCAATAAAGCCCAAATCCATGAGTCCACAAGCTTCAAACACAACAATGAACTCTAGATTCTTCTTTATGTTGTAAGGTACTCCTCCTAGCTTTTCCTCAATAGAAGTAATGACATTATAGTCACCAATTGAACACCAAGGATTGGTATTACCAGTAGCATCATGCAACATTCTATCCCATAAAGGCCTTCTAAGATGATCCTTACACTTAGCATACACAAAGGTATAGGTGAAGTTAGTCTGAAGCTCATTGTGTCCAATGTCGCAAGTAATTTGTTGTTCATCCTCCTCTAGTATTACACAGTCAATGTCCGTATTCCAAAAGAGCCAAATTTTGCCATTCCAATTGCTTATAGCTTGATCCATAGCTAACTGGTTTTTAAAACTTTGAACATGGGTTTTGTCTGAGAAGGGTTCTAAGATGGCAATGATAGAAAGTTGGTGTATCTTCCTGAGCATTTGAGTCTTTCCAGAACTCCTTGAGTATTGATGCCCCTTACATTTCAAATAAGTGTACTAATCATTGAGATGATTTGGAAGCAAAGAGCCTTGTGTTTGGTCTGCTTGCAGTGACAGTGTTGGTGTCTTGAGTTTTGAAATGGAATCTATCATGATTTATACCTCTGGGAGATAAATCTTGAGTTTTGGCCACTTGTTGAATCTCATCCTCAAGGCCTTTATCAGGGTAAGGACTGAAAGCTTTAATCAGAAGTTCACTAGTCTCATAATCCTCATCAATTTCCTTGAGAGACTGATTATCACCATCCATTTCATCTTCTAAATTGTCCACAACAAATTCATCAATTATAGGGCTCTTATTAGTCTGGCATTTTTCATGCATTTTGTCAGGAGGGACATTATGAGAAGGGGTCATGTACTGTGTCTGTACGGGATTAGTATCTATGCCCAGCTGTTCATCAACAATAAACCTCTTGCAAGCTTCCCCAGTCGTTTGTTGTTCCCCCTGCTGATCCTTCTCTTGTTGTGTTGCCTGTTTCTTTTTAGCTACTTCTCTCTTTGTTTGCTAGGTTTGTTCTTTCTTTTGGTAGTGTTTCCTTGTTTGCTAGTACTTGCATTGGATCCCAAATCTTTTGCCATAGTTCTTTGTTTTGTTTAGCTGCTGTCCTTACCTCCTCTTGCTGTTTGTCCCTGTTATTTTTTGTGGTATCCAGATTCTTTGCCCTTGTTTGCTTTTGTTGCTGCACCTGCTGATGATCTGGACTCTACTATTGGCCTGTAGTGGTAGCAGAAGTTCTAGAGTCTGAACTATGGTCAGTGTGAGTACCCTCATGCATAACATGAGGCAAATTCCCCCATTTGGACACCCCTTCCTGCATGTTAGTTTGTTTCTCCGGACACCCCCCATCCATCCCTCCTTCAGCTTCAACAACACCATAAAGATTTGGACAAGTGGGGTTTCTGGGGATTGGGAGCATTGAGTCAATACCTGTGCTCTTTTATGTACTTTGTTAACTGTTTGCTTGACCTGTTCTTTCTGGTAATGGTCTGCTCTAGACCTGCTTTGTGCTCCATGTGGTATTGTCCATTCATTACTATTATGGTCCTAGGTATCTCCAATTTGTTTTTCCTGTACGTTAAGGTTAGTAAAAGAATTATGATTAGTAATAGTAAGTGTATCTATTTGTTGAGCTGTGAGGGTTTAGATTTTAAGGTTTTGAGTTTTGAGTTTAGGGTTTAGGTTTAGGATTTAGGGTTTAGGATTTATGGTTTAGGGTTTTTGTTTAGGGTTTGGGTTGCAGTTTAGGGTTTAGGGTTAAGATTTAGGGTTTTGTTTTTAGGATTTAGGGTTTAGGCCTTAGGGTTTTGGGTGTAGAGTTCAGTATTTAGGGTGTAGGGTTTAAAGTTTAGGGTTTAGGGTTTAGGGTTTATATTTTGGATTTTTGGTTTAGGCTTTAGGCTTTAGCCTTTAAGGTTAGGGTTTAGGGTTTAAGGTTTAGGTATAGGGCTTAGGGTGTACAGTTTAAAGTTTAAGGTTTAGGGTATAGGGTTTTCGGTTCTGGGTTGGAAGTTTAGGTTGTAGGGTTTTGGGTCTGTGGTTAAGGGTTTAGGGTTGAGGGTTTAGGGTATAGGGTTTTGGGTTTAGCGTTTAGGGTTTTGGGTTTAGGTTAAGGGTTTAGGCTTTAAAGTTTAAGATTTTGGGTTTAGGTTTAAGGGTTTAGGGTTTATGGTTTAGGTTGTACGGTTTAGAGTTTAGGGTTAACGGTTTCTGGTTTATGGTTTATGGTTTAGGGTTTATTATTTATGGTTTAGGTTTTAGGGTGTATGGTTTAGTGTTTAGTGGTTAGGGTTTAGGCTTTAAGGTTTTAGATTTAGGGTTTACAGTTATCATTTAGGGTTTAGGATTTAGAGTTTAGGGTTTATGGTTAAGGGTTTGGGGTTTGGGGTTAAGGTTTTAAGTTTTAGGCGTTAGGTTTTAAGGTTTAGGGTTTAGGGTTTAGGGTTTAGGGTTTAGGGTTTAGGGTTAGGGTTTATGGTTTGTGGTTTAGACTTAGGGTTTAGGGTTTATGGTTTAGGTTTAAGGGTTTAGGGTTTAGGGTTTAGGGTTTTTTGTTAAGTGTTTAGTGTTTAGAGTTTTGGATTTAGTGTTTTATTTAGCGTTTAGGTTTTAGGGTTTAGTGTTTAAGGTTTAGGGTTAGGGATTAGTGTTTATGGTTTATGATTTAGGGTTTTGGTTTATGGTTAATTTTGAGGGTTGAGGTTTTAGGGTGTTAGGTTTAAGGTTTAGGGTTTAGGTTTTATGGTTTAGGGTTTAGTGAATAGGGTTTAGGGTTTACGGTTTATGGTTTATGGTTTAGGGTTTAGGCTTTAGGCTATAGGGTTTCAGGTTTATTATTAACGATTTTGGGTTTACGGTTTAGGTTTAGGGTTTAGGGTTTAAGGTTTAGTGTTTCAGGTTTACATTTAGGGTTTAGGCTTTAAAGTTTATGATTAAGTGTTTACGATTTGGATTTAGGGTTAAGGTTTAGAGTTTAGTGTTATGGATTAAGGGTTTGGGGTTTAGGGTTTAGGTTTTAAGGTTTAGGGTTTAGGGTTTAGGGTTTAGGGTTTTGGATTTTGGGTTAGGGTTTATGGTTTATGGTTTATGGTTAATGCTTTAGGGTTTAGAGTTTAGGGTTTAGGGTTTCAGTTTTTGGGTTTAGGGTTAGGATTAAGGGTTTTGATTTTAGGGTTTAGGGTCTTCGATTTAGGTCTTATGGTGTAAAGTCTAGAGTTCAAGGTTTGGGGTATAGGGTTTCGCATTTCTGGTTGAATGTTTATGGTTTAGGGTTTAGGGTTTAGTGTGTTTGTTCGATAGTTAAGGGTATAGGGTTTAGGTTTTAGGGTTTACGGTTTACGGTTTAGGGTTAAATGTTTATGGTTTATGGTTTAGGGTTTATGGTTTATGGTATAGGGTTTATGGTTTAGTTTTAGATTTTAGGGTTTGGGTTTAGAGTTTAGGGTTTATGGTTTAGGTTTTAGGTTGTAAGGTTTTAGATTTAGGGTTTATGGTTAGCATTTAGGGTTTATGGTGTAGGGTTTAGAGTTTAGGGTTTATGGTTAAGGGTTTGGCATTTAGGCTTTAGGCTTTAGGGTTTAATGTTTAGTGTTTTTGATTTAGGGTTTAGGGTTATGGTTTAGGGTTTAGGGTTTATGGTTTAGAGTTTAGGGTTTAAGGTCTAGCCTTTAGGGTTTAGATTTTAGGGTTTAGTGTTTAGGGTTAGGGTTTAGGGTTTTGGGTTTTGGGTTTAGGATTAGTATTTAGGGTTTTGATTTTAGGGTTTAGGGCTTAGGGTTTAGTGTTTAGAGTTTATAATTAAGGGTGTGGGGTTTATTGTTTAGAATTTTGATTTAGGGTTTAGGGTTTAGGCTTTAGGCTTTAAGGTTAGGGTTTAGGATTTGGGGTCTTTGGTTTAGTGCTTAGGATGTAAAGTCTAGAGTTTAAGGTTTAAGGTATAGTGTTTTGGTTTTCGGGTTTCGGGTTTGAATGTTCAGGGTTTAGGGTTAAAGGTTTTGGGTTTCTAGTTAAGTGTTTAGGGTTGAGGTCTTAGATTTTAGTAATTAGGGTTTAAGGTTTAGAGTTTTGTTTTGGGTTTAGATTTTAGGGTTTAGTGTTTAGGGTTAGGGTTTAGGGTTTAGGGTTTTGGGTTTAGGATTAGTATTTAGGGTTTTGATTTTAGGGTTTAGGGCTTAGGGTTTAGAATTTAGGGTGTGGGGTTTAGTGTTTAGAATTTTCATTTAGGGTTTAGGGTTTAGGCTTTAGGCTTTAAGGTTAGGGTTTAGGATTTGGGGTCTTTGGTTTAGTGCTTAGGATGTAAAGTCTAGAGTTTAAGGTTTAAGGTATAGGGTTTTGGTTTTCGGATTTCGGGTTTGAATGTTCAGGGTTTAGGGTTAAAAGTTTTGGGTTTCTAGTTAAGTGTTTAGGGTTGAGGTCTTAGATTTTAGTAATTAGGGTTTAATGTTTAGAGTTTTGTTTTGGGTTTAGATTTTAGGGTTTAGTGTTTAGGGTTAGGGTTTAGGGTTTAGGGTTTTGGGTTTAGGATTAGTATTTAGGGTTT
>JAJOOJ010000646.1:0-47893 GCA_029582625.1 Solanum boliviense
GAGGTGTATGTAGATGATGTCATAATCAAGTCCCGCGAGAGTTCGGATCACTTGACTCACATGAGGAACTTCTTTGATCGTCTACGCCGATACATTTTGAAGTTAAATCCTGCCAAAAGTGCTTTTGGAGTGACAGCTGGCAAGTTATTGGGATTTATAGTCAGCAGGATGGGAATTGAGCTTGACCCTTCCAAGATCAAAGCGATCCAAGAATTACCTCCCCCGAAGACCAAGAAGGATATGATGAGTTTTCTAGGAAGGTTGAACTACATCAGCTGGTTCATATCTCAATCAACTGTAGTGTGTGAGCCCATCTTCAAGTTGTTGAAAAAAGATGCCCTGAACAAGTGGACCTAAGAATGTCAAACTGCTTTTGATACCATCAAGAATTATTTTTCCAATCCACCTGTGTTAGTTCCTCCGCGAGAAGGTAGTCCTTTGTTGTTGTATTTATTAGTCTCGAATAACGCATTTGGATGTGTGTTTGGTCAGCAGGACGAAACTGGGAAGAAGGAGCAAGTTATTTATTACTTGAGCAAAAAATTCACTTCATATGAGGCTCGTTACACTCTTTTGGAGAGAACATGTTGTGCTTTGACTTGGATTGCTCAGAAGTTGAGACATTATTTGTCTTCTTATACCACATACCTTATTTCAAGGATGGACCCGTTGAAGTATATTTTCCAGAAAGCAATGCCGACCGGGAAATTGGCTAAATGGGAAATGCTTTTAAGCAAATTTGACATTGTGTATGTGACTCAGAAGGTGATAAAAGCACAAGCCTTAGCTGATCATCTTGCGGAGAATCCAGTTGATGAAGAGTATGAACCACTCAAGACTTATTTTCCCTATGAAGAAGTAGCATTTGTGGGTGAAGATATTTCTGAAGCATACCCTGGTTGGAAAGTGTTTTTTGATGGAGCGGTGAATCATCAAGGAAGAGGTATTGGAGCAGTATTAGTATCAAAATATGGTCAGCACTATCCTATGGTGGCTAAACTCCAATTTGATTGCACGAACAACATGGTAAAATACGAAGCTTGTATCATTGGTTTGAAGATGGCCATCAATATGAATGTTCACGAGTTACTAGTTATTGGAGATTCAGATTTGTTAATTCATTATGTTCAAGGAGAATGGGCTGTGAAAAACCCAAAGATCACACCGTATGTGCAATATATACGAAAGTTATGCAAGAGATTTCGCAAGATTGAATTCAGGCACACTCCCAGGACACAGAATGAGTTGGCCGATGCTCCTGCCACCATTGCCTCAATGATTAAACATCCAGTTACAGGTTATATTGATCCCTTGGATATAAAGGTAAAATAGCAGTATGTCCATTGTTCACATGTTGAAGCGGAACCAAATGGTTTGCCTTGGTATTTCGACATCAAGAAGTATTTAGAGATCGGTACTTATCCTGAGAATGCAACTCTCAACCTAAAGAAGTCAATATGTCGTATGGCCCTCAATTTCTTTGCAAGTGGAGAAATCCTTTAGAGGAGGACTCCAGATTTAGGTCTTCTCAGATATGTTGATGCTAGTGAAGCTGCAAAGTTTCTGGAACAGATACATGCCGGAGTTTATGGTACTTAGATGAATGGACTCACTTTGGCAAGGAAGATCCTCTGAGCCGGTTATTTTTTGATGACTATGGAGCATGATTGTTACAAGTTTGTGCAGAAATGTCATAAATGTCAAGTGCATGGTGATTTGATTTGAGTGCTGCCTCACAAACTCAATGTTATGAGTTCACCTTGGCCGTTTGTAGCTTGGGGCATGGATGTCATTGGTCTAATAGAGTTGTCCGCCTCTAACAGACACAGATTCATTTTGGTTGCCATTGACTATTTCACCAAGTGGGTAGAAGCAGCTTCATATAAGTCGGTGACCAAGAAAGTTGTAGCTGATTTTGTTCACAACAATTTGATACGTAGGTTTGGAGTACCAGAATCCATCATTACTGATAATGGAGAAAACCTCAACAGTCATTTGATGAGGGAAATATGTGAGCAATTCAAAATTACTCATCGAAACTCAACTGCCTATCGTCCTCAAATGAATGGAGTTGTAGAAGCCGCCAACAAGAACATAAAGAAGATCCTGAGGAAGATGATTGACAATCACAAAGGTTGGCACGAGTTGTTACCATATGCTTTGTTAGGTTACCAAACGACTGTCAGGACGTCAATTGGAGCTACTCCATACTTGTTAGTATATGGAACGGAAGCAGTTATACCTGCAGAAGTTGAAATACTTTTGTTGAGAATTATCCAGGAAGCTGAGTTGAATGATGTTGATTGGGTTTGCAAGCGAATTGATCAGTTAACATTGATTGATGAAAAGAGAATGGTTGCGTTTTGTCATGGTCAACTATATCGACAGAGAATGATTCGTGCTTTACATAAGAAAGTAAGAGCCAGGATATTTGAAATCGGCCAGTTGGTCCTTAAACGCATTTTCACTCATCAGGATAAGTACAAAGGGAAATTTGAACCAAATTGGCAAGGACCCTACATGGTTCGCAAAATGTTATCTGGAGGTGCCTTGGTCCTGTCGGAGATGGAATGAATGAAAACCCCGAGGAAAGACATTTTACTGTTTTCCATCAACTAAAGATACTTGGAGAACATTATTTGCATCATATTATCAGACATGATAATATTACTACCCGGAGAGTCATTTATATCGTATTGTCAAATGAGATGATATCATTACTCTGAGGGTCATTTTATTTGTATTGTCGATTATGACGATACCGCCACCCAGAAGATCACATATGTTGCTCGGTGAAGCATTATCTTCGTTCGGTTTCAAGGAGGCATCAAGAGAAAGATGGCATGCATTGCAAGAGAAAGAAGGCATGCATCGCAAGAGGAAGAAGTCATGCATAGCAAGAGAAAGAACGCATGCATCGCGAGAGGAAGGAGTCATGCATAGCAAGAGAAAGAAGTCATACATAGCAAGAGAAAGAAGTCATGCATAGCAAGAGAAGTAATTCATACATAACAAGAGAAGGAGGTCATGCATAGCAAGAGAAAGAGATCATGCATAGCAAGAGAAAGAAGTCATGGATTGCAAGAGAAAGAAGTCATGCATCAAGAGAAAGAAGTCACGCACAGCAAGAGAAGGAATCATGCATTGCAAGAGAAAGAGTCATGCATAGCATGAAAGGAAGCCATGCATCGCGAGAAAATCAACATTAGTTGCATCATTTTCATTTATAAAAACAGTATCAACAGAACCATCAACAACGACGTCAAGAAGAACTATCAACATATTACATCAGCTTATTTTATTACCTCAACATCAAAGAAAGATTACATTGAAGATTATATTGCAAATATAATATACAAGTTTTATTTGATTCACGTCAAACTGGAGGAAGTTGACGTCAAATGTTCAAGGATAGTAATCAAGTGTCAACATGGTAAAAGACACTATCTCCCCATCTGAATTCAACTTTATACTAATGAGTTTTATCTCAATCTTTTTCGAGAGCAACCCAAGAGGATGAATTTTTAAAGCAAACCACGGGTGCGAACGACATCAAAAGAGATGCAGCACAACGTAGAACTTTTTCTTAGCAGCGAATTGGGACATAGTCCAAAGAGGAACGCCAAACTCTTAGGACGCGAGCTGAGGAGCGACTTCCACCATAATAAAACCATACCCCTATCAGAAGGCATATGGGTTTTTCTTTAGGTTTAAGGGTTTCAATTTCGCATCCGAAATTTTTTTGTCTCCACCGGAAATAGCTTTCCAATCCGGGTGACAATATGCCAAAAGTTTTGAAAATTATGTTCGTGTAAGTTCTTAATTATGGGTGTGAAGCGCACCACATTCATGGCTAAGAGGTTGCAAGCCTCCTTTTCATACTCGACTTACTTTGTCATTTTCCAGAACCAAAGGTTATCTCTCATAATAGATTTCCTTTTCAACCGATTGAGTAGAACTGCAAGCAACATGATTTCCTAAGTTGAGGGATATGTAGGCGAGCTCAATGTTGAAAACTTAGTTGTATTCCGACATTCTGTCTTAAATCATACTCCCGAGCGTTTTGGTATCTTCATAATTCGATATCGGAATGACTTTTGAATTTTTTCAAAATTGTGCATCAAATCGAGCGTATTGAACTACAAGTGGCCTGAATTCTCATATAGCCTGAGATATGTAGGAAATCCATTTCCGAGATTCGGCCATAATTCCTAAAGTCCGCATCAAAACCCCTCTTTCAGAATAGAACAAAATGTAGTCGGTCAAAATTGGTTTCGTCAATTTCATTTTCCTCAGATCTCTTTCATCAATCCAAGTAAAATGAGGGATAGTTGTTGACACCCAATTTTGACCTTCTCCGATAATAATTAATTTCCGAGCTTTTTAATTCCCAAATGATTTAGAATAATTGTTTTATAAAATTCAGATACTTTTCAAAGTCATTTTAAGTGATTTTAGTCGATTTTCATAATTTATAAATAGTGAATATAGTTGGTATATTCCATAAATATTTGAAAATCATCTCAAAAAGATTTTATTATAAATATTCTATTAAAATTAGTTTAGTTTAAATTATAGTTAATTTTAAAAATCAATTGGTTTATAGTTGAATTAATTATTTTATTTTTGTTAAGATTAAGAAGATTATTAATTAATTAATATTAATTCATCTTATTTTTAAATTTTAGCCGAATTTGCTAATCAAAATCAATTTGGCTACAACAGTAAAATCATTTTATTGCAAATTTAATTACCCTCTTTACCTTACCCTTTTTAAGACTCCAAATCGAGCCTATTTTCAGCAACCAACAACCCCAATACAAATGCCCAACCTTTTCATCTGTTTTCCCTCATCCCATTTTAATATCTGACCAACCCATTTTTTCCAGCCCACTCCAAAATTGAGACCCGGCCCAATCTTGTTCTCAAAAGGAACCCCAACAACGTGAATAACAGAGGAAGCCATGGCATGAACAGCAGCTCAAAACAACAACCAACAGCAGTCCAAACAGCGAGCAAACGATGAACAGAGGAAGACGACGTCAAATAGATGGAGCGACACACTGCGTTCCTTGTCTTCTTCCTCACGTCCTTCTCTCCACAGTACTATTGTAGCTCTGATTTCCGGCAAAAAGCACCTGCAACTTCGCCCTCACAGCTTTCACTTTTCTCCTTGCATCGTGAGATCAATACACGTAGCATTTCAAGGATAAGTGAATTGATTGAGTTCGTTTGTCTCCCACTTTCCTCTTCTGAAATGGAGTTGAAGCTTCAGAAAAGTATGTCTTCCTTTAATGGCAAAAGAATTTTGAAGTTTGACTTTGGGTGGGCCTCATGCCTATCCGAATTTCATCGATTTCCCCCCATTTCCGAACCCTAATTTCCCTTCTATAAATACCCCCTTTATTCATTGTGTGGGATTAGAGATTCTTAATTGGAAATTTTTAACTAAGGTATAGAGAATAGCTCAAGTAAGCAGTTGTAAAACACATATAGAAAATACGTTCGAAAAGGGAAAGGAGAGTTAGTTCCCTCAGAATCTCATTCTTCTTGCTCATCTATCATTGTTCCCTAAGGTGGCTCAAATTTGAGTTGTTGTTTAGGTTCCTCGTTTGTTGTCCATATTCGACTTTGGTAGTGAAAGCTCTGCTCATCCAGTCCCTGTTTGTTACCCAGAAAAAGGTAAACCTTTTTCCTTCGTAATACTTTCCTCATTTTTTTTGTTCAAGTGTGATACTACTGGCCATATATTGTTAGCTATTATTTGTTATTGAGCTCTAGATGATTTGATATGTTGCGTTCTTCTTTAAATGATCTTGGTATTTACTTTTAAGCATTGATTCAAAATTCTCTTTTGCCATTTTGTAGTTGGTGTTTCTTTGTTTTGAATTTATTTCATTGCCTGCCTCTCTTTATTTGTTTTGACGTTTGAATCTGTATCTTCTTGTCTTCCATTCCTTAAATATCAGGTTTCCTTCACTTTGCTACTATAATGTTATCTCTTTTCCTTTTGAAATGAAGGCAGAATCTCATAAATTAAGTTGATATGAAATTGTATGTTGCATTATCTACTATTTTGTAGGGATGCAATGACTGGCTTTTCTCTATTTGATTAAATCTCGTGTTCGTTCTATTGTTCAGTATATTGGGTTTAGAATCGGTTTGTCGTCTCCTTTGTCTAAATTTTAGTCGGTTTGCTCCATATTTGCGGTATAGCTTATAAAAATGTGATGTCTTCTTGTTGTTCTGTCTCGTACTTTGAGTTGAGCTAAGATTAAGACTGTTTAAAGTTCGTTTGGCCTAAATGTTGAGATCTGTCTCTTGTGTTGCTAAAGTTGTTTGCGGATTTAGTTGAAAATCGCATAATATATGATAGGAATGAAGTTGGTAATCTTGGTAGTCTACTATTCTTTTCTTATTCAGTTGAAATGGTGTTTGGATTTTAATTTTTGTTCATTGCTTATGGTTCATCTATCGTAGTATGTCTATTTAGTTATTCCCTTTTGTTTAGGTTTTGTTGATTTCCTTGGTGGAATATTGACTTGGCCCCATCTTTAGTCACTTGTTATATGGTCATGCCATCTTATTTTGCCTAAGATAAATTGGTTTGCAGCTGTCTCTAGCATTTTGGCTTTTAACATGGTATTAACATCTTGAGGTTTCGTTAAATGGAGTTGTTTGACCATAGAATGTTTGACCATAGTATGAAGTATTTTATTTGCTAATTATGCAACATGTGTCCCCTCCATATTTTGAGTTACTGTTTATTGTTGGCCTTGTATTCCTTATAATATAATATGTCCATGAGTGTGTATATGTGTTACTATCTAGTGTCACATCTTGTATGTTAATTTTGTCATTTTAATTTGGCTCAATTGGTCTCTTTTAGAGTCATAAATTGAGGTCTAATAGTTGGGTTTGATCGCATTCTCGGTTCTGAATTTCTTAAGTGGCTTACACTTCGATGGAATTTTGTCTCGTTTAGGTTACGTCTCTTTATTTCATTATTTCGAATGCTAATTTTGTTTTCTTTCTTTTGTTGTGTAAACCTTTTCCCGAGTCCATGGTGGACTCCTTCTCTCTTGCATCCTCGAGATGAGCCATAAAGGCTCAAGTCCTTTCCTTTCGAGTCGGCCAACCTTGAAAAATCAAAGAAAAAGTTTTTGATGTTGACGTACAGGTGTTTGGAGCTAATACAGGATTTTATACACTAATAATAATACCCCTTTGAATATTTTCATTATATTTTTGTTTTAATATTTTGAAAAAGTAGTTTTCTTGATTTTTCTTAAAAATTAAGTGGCGACTCTAAAACCAGTCTAATTATATTTTCTTAATAAAACATTGTGCCCTAAATACAACCAGGGGTTATTGTTCCCTGTAAAGACATGAAAATAAAATAGGGATTATTGTGCCCTAAATACAACCAGATGTTATTGACCTTATGAAGATATGAAAATAAAATAGGAGTTACCGTGCCCTATATGCAACCAGGGTTTTTGTGCCCACTGAAGATATGAAAGAATTTTTTTTTATTATTTATGTATTAAAAAAAATAAAAAAAAATGTCCCAGTCTTTGAAGATAAGGAAATTTGAAATTGTTTTTTTCGTTGTGGGTTTCTTTTTTCAAAATGAATTTCCATGAAAAATGCCTTGATCAATTTTCTTTTTTTTTAAACTGATGAACTTTAAAACTCCTTTTGGATTATATTTATTTTATTTGGTATTTTTGGTTTGTTTTATTTTTTATTAATTTTTTTTCAACAAAATGACCCTAATTTTGATTGTTTAGAGAATGAAAATTTATTCGGTTAGACCAAGCCTTATTGTAGGACTGCCTACATTTCCTGTCATAGCAAAAATCAGGTCTTACGTAGTCATAAACTAAAGAATTTTTGTTTTTAATTCGCAAAAGACATCTTCAAAAAGAGAGAAAAGAATCAATTCATGATCGACAATGTCTTGATTTTAGTTGGCACCCACAATTAGTATTTTGCATATGAATCAGATTAAACCACTTTCAGATAAATTTGAGGTCAACTTTGAGTAATATCTATAGTTTCAAATTGTACCTCAAACATACTTAGGTATTTACAAGATCAGTTAATCTTGAATAAATTAAGGGATTACATTATTCAATTTCTCATGTTTCAAGTGTCCTCGTAGCAAATGCAGTCCTACTCCACATAACAGAAGTGTTCTGATCTTAGGACGTTTTAGAAGTCACTCACACTCACTCAGAAAGATGTTCAATGCATGAGATTGAGATATCATATGTTTGGCCCTCATGTAACTATCCACTAATGTGAGAACACAAAAAATAGGATCAAATAGGACTTGTTATTGGCATGTAATGTAGGCTTAGGAAAGGTAGGATATTCATTTGGGATAAAGTGACTATTTCCTCCTTAAAGTTGCATAATGCTCTCAAATGTTTTTCGTTTTTGCATTTGACCTTTGCTTTCTTGGAAACTTCTTCTCATTTATTTTCTTTTTTTTCTCTCTTTTTCCCTTCTTGTCGCCGGAGGCTTCTTTTTTCTTTTTTTTTCCTTTCTAGCTTTTATTTCTTTGCTTTTTTTTTTTACTTTCACATATTTGAAGTTTTCACTTTGTTACCCAACTTAAATCGTTGGCGCTAGGTGGATAATTCATAGTGCGCTTAAGGAGGTGACACCAAGGGATATACATTTATGCACTTAAGAGAATACATGTTAAAATGTGGTTATTCAAATAAAAAGTTGCAGGTGCGAAACGAAAGTTCAATAGATAACATGTCATTAAGTAAGCTTGAAAGGCACAATCGAATCAAAGAAAGCCTATAATCATTTCCTAAGTCAAATGTTGCTCAAAATTTTGCATCATCCAACATTCTGGCCAAGTTTTAGATCAACAAAGTCATGCTATTGAATTTTATATCAAAAGTTCACCACACAATGCACATGAAACAATGATGTCAAATTTGTTTTAGTCTTAACTTTAAGCAAGATAATTTCTCAAGTATTACATAAGTATATCAAGAGATACCAAAAGAAGTCTTATGGGTCACAACAAAGTTGGTTTGTCTTACCAAATAGTTTAATAATTTTTTTCTTATGCATACTCTTAAGTATGTTGGTACCAACCAAGTCAAGCTATTTTTTTTCTTATGCATACTCTTAAATATTTCTTCTTCTTTTTTTACACAAGGATAAACAATTTTTTCCATTTTTTGACTAAAGTTTAAGAACTTTATATATATTAAAATAAGGAAGAAAAAACATTTTTATTTTGAACTTTGAATAACAAATATTTTTTCCAGATTTTTGCAATGAGGGCTTTAGATATTTTCTTGATTGAACCGAATCTCAAAATAAAGAAGCGTATGTATCTTGTCAAAATAAAAATCAGGTCAAACGTAGTTCACAAAGCTTGAAACATAGAGTACGAAAACATTTTTTTTAATTTTTGTTTAAAGAAGGATAATACTTTTATTTTTTTTAACAAGAGTTAACAAACTTTTTATTTGTTTTTTACAAAGGATTCACAATCTCTTTTTTTTAAAACTATTAAACTTATATCACTGAACCCAGGAGAATCAGGTGTGCGTAGTTCTTAAATTTTTTAACAAACTTTTATTTTGTTGTAGAATTTGAATGCAAACTTTTTTTATCTTCCTTTTTTTTCGAACAAGGAAATAAGAATTTATTTTTTTAAAAAAATAATCTTCTTTTTTTTTCATTTTATTGAACAAGGACCACCGAACTTTAGGAGGGTTGCCTACGTATCTCAACGATGTGAGAATTAGGAGTGCAAAGTTCGCGAGAATTTAAAAAAAAATTGATTTGGAAAACTTCTTTTATTTCGGACATCTTATTGCATAAAATACAACAATCGAACTGTTAGAGATTTTGGTAAAATTGATATATATATATAGTAGAAATCCTTTAAATTAACGTAGCAAGTAGCACATAGTTATTAACATGTTGGTATGAAAGATGATTTATATCCCAAATCGACTCGAACCCTATATTAAGCCGCGTTAAATTAAAGATGCATACGATGCAAATAAAGTGAATCCTATTAAGGAAAATAAATGTCTAAGGCCTATTTTAGTAAGTTTAACAACCTAGTGGAATTAGGTGTCAAGACTTGTTGTAAAACGAGCCGACAACTCGAGTTGAGAAGGGACAACTTACCGCCAGTAGGGTTTTCCGGCCTCACTGTTGGTCATTCCCATCTTAAGACATGCGTTACTGTAGAATCCTACCCATGAGCATTGTTGCATCTCTGGTATCTCATGGCTCGGGAGCGTAATTGTATCTCCGAATAATGTATCTTAGAAAATTCAGATTGATTCGCGAGATAAGACAGTTTATATGACAGTTCACATAATATCAAAGCAGTAAAACTGAGCAAATAACACATTGGGCCAATAAATACAATATCCAAAAAATGAAAATAAATAAATAAATAATAAAGTCATACACAAGTCAATATTTATAAGCTCGAATTTTTGTTATCTCCACCGGAGTCACCATCTATCACATCTCATTTTTTCAAAAATTGATGTTTTGAAATAAAACTTTTTCCAATTAAAGTGACATTTTGAAATTGAGTTTTGATGTTCCAAGTCACCTAATCTAAATCCCTAATTAAAAGGAAGTTGACTATTTATTCTTTTTGTCCGCGAACTAGAAATTCAAATAAAAAATTCTATTGACCGAGGAAAAGGTGTGAGGCACCCCTCGAGTCCCGAGGTTCTAGCACAGTCGCTTTGTTGACTTATATCTGACTTGAATTAATTTTTAGATATATTATGTTTATGAACTTTATAAAAGTGCTTATTACCCGCCTTCTTTAATTTATTTTAAACTTATTTAAAACAGTCTTATTTGTTAAGATGTTATGATGATCGGTTCCCGTCATTATAGAAAATCCAACAGGAAGAAATTTTGGACCGAAAAACTTTTTGGTAGTATCTTAAAACTTTCCAATCTAGTTCAGATTTGAATGAAATCGGAGTCAATGAGGTCTAAGGAAATTTGGTAACAAATAGGGGATCAAATTATGAATTTGATCATATGAGTAAATATCTAAGACGTTAAGGAACTCGTACAACTTTACGGAATCGAATTTGGGCAAGTAGAACTCCTGAAACTGATCTTAGCATGAACAAGTATTTTTTGTGTCATGGGATGAAGGTATGTTGTGAAATAGGGGTTTAGAACTCTTAATTTATCTCTATGCTTCCGTGCAAACCGCCAAGGCGGGATTTTCCCTCCAGGGCAGAGTCACTGTAGCGGGGTGAGGAAAGCTATGGTGGAGCAGACGCGACTTAAGTCAAAAAAAAATCCCAAAAATGATTTAATCTGCAATTTTAGACCTTGAGAGCTAAGGAACAACCTCAGGTGTTTTCTTGACAGCTTTTAACCATTCTTGAGGCTAACGATAAGGTTTTCACTCCCCGAATCCATTTTTCAATCCATAGAACTTAGTTTCTTGGGTAATTATTGATGGGGGAGGGTTTTGATCTAGGATTTATGGTGGAAAAAACCCTAATCTAGGTATGGTGATTAAGGGTTCGACCTATGGTTAATTTTATTGATAATAATCCAGGTATTTTGGTCTTGTTTATTGACCCTCGCGTTATATTGATTGTTTGTAGACCAAGAACAAATGGTAAGAATCCGAAAAGGGAAGAATCAAGTTTCTTAGGGGATTCAAGCTTTGTTCGAGGTAGGTGATGGTTGTGATTTCATGTTTGAGTGATATATATTTGTAATTTCTCCATTTTATGCATGTATGTATGCGAACGTTGCATTATTGATCACACTAATCATAAATGGGGATGATTTAATAATTGTATGTCATGAATCAACACTTGATTGTATGATTATGATAATGTACATTGTGGTTGTGATTATGGCTTGTTAAATGGATCGGGTGTTACGTTCCAACATACTAACTGAGATCAAATGTCATGTACCTACATAAATATTGGAACGGGTGTGACAATTTGACACACTAACTTGAATCAAGTACCACGTACCTGTACACTAACAGTTTGGGTATGGGTTTCATGAGAGGACCAATGACTTGGCATATATGTATATCGTTGAGATGGTGAAATTGTACGTTGTTTGTAAGTGATAATTGATATTGTATATGTTTGTTGTATACATGTTTATTATGTTGTAATGACTTACATATGTTTCACCTATTGGGATAGCCGCGTGATCCTACCAGTACACTGTGATTGTGTATTGATACTGCACTTACTCTTTCTTTAATGAGCACATGGCATCTTTAGGCGGCTACTGACAGACCTCGTTTAGAAGATCAGTGATCGTCATCGAATTCAAGAGTGAGCCAGTTCTTCCAAGCTTCCTTGAGTCCGCTTTTTGTTTAGTCCATTTTCTTCGGACTTAGACGAGTACATTAAGTACGTCTATGTTTAGTTGGGGTTTCAGCCATTTTTCCTTAGACTATGGTTCCTTGTTAGAGTTTTGGTACATTTAGTTTCAGGTTCTAGGCAGTAATTTCGCAATCGTTTGTTAGACTTTTAGAGTTTATGGGAACTCTACTTTATTTCTGCATTTAAATCTGCTTCCGTATCTTTGAATGCGTAGTTTCAAGGTTAGTTGTGTTGTAGTAATGGTTCTCCCACCAAAGGGTTAGCGCGGGTGTCAATCACGACAGTCTGGGTCATGACAAAGTTGTATCAGAGCCCTTGGTTCGTTGATCTTGATGTACCAAAACGAGTCTAGTAGATTCTTGCAAAACGGTACGAAGACGTCTGTACTTTTCTTCGAGAGGCTATAGGACTTTAGGAAATCTCTTTGTTTTCTCTTGTTTCCTTTCATGATACAACTTGGTTCCAATTGGTATCTGGTGATCCAAATTGGTATTTAATCTCCTTCACTTTTCTGTCCGCAGATGGTTAACACTCACTTCAACGATGTCAGGCCCATAGTTCCCTCAACAAGCCCACTAAGGAGTCTGCAGGAATAGGTCGCGGTCGAGGCAAGGGTAGAGGAAGAGCTAGGGGTAGAGGCCGTGGAAGGGTAGCACCCGCTAGGGGTGGAGCTCCGGTTAAGAATGCTCCTAGAAATGAGTATCCTCATATGCACTATGAATAGATAGAGGAGAATGTAGAGGTTGAGAATGATGAGGATGTTAGACAAGAGGAAGAGGTGCAGGCTGAGACTACAGGTATCCCTCCCTTAGACCCAGTGTTAGCTCAACAGATTATGTCGTTCCTGAAATATTAGGTTGGTTCTGGAGTTCTTCTCGCAGTTCAAGCAACTCAAGCTCTAGCCAATCCCTTTATTGCTATCACTGTCCCCAAGGTGGGTGGAACTGTAGATACTGATGCTTTCTTCCATCCTTTGTTGGGTCTTGTTATGGCTGGTAATGAGCATGAGATGTTGACTAAGTTCTTGAAATTAAAATCGCTTGTGTTTCATGGTTCTGAGAGTGAGGACGCCTATGAGTTCATTCTAGATTGTTATGAGAGGCTTCATAAGTTGGGAATTGTTCATCAGCATGGAGTAGAGTTTTTGAGTTTTCAACTTCAGGGAGAGGCTAAGCAGTGGTGGAGAGCTTATGTGGAATGCAGATCTTCAACTTTACCCCCACTCACATGGACCCAGTTTTATGCTCTGTGCTTGGAAAAGTATGTGTCAAGTATGTACCTCGGACTTTGAGAGATCGTAAGAAGGATGAGTTCATGGCTTTAGAGTAAAGTGGTATGACTGTGGCTACTTATGAGGCCAAGTTCCATGTTTTGTCTAGATATGTTATGCAATTGGTGACTACTGAAGAAGAGAGGATCCGTCTATTTGTTAAGGGACTGAATTCTGAGTTACAGGTATTGTTTGTGCACATGACTTCTGCAGGAAAAAGTTTTAATGAGGTAACAGATTTTGTGAAGAAAGTGGAGGGGGTGAGACGAGGTGGTCAGGCCAATGTATTGACGAAGAAAGCTAAGAATGCAGGTAACTTTCAGGGTTCCTACTCCAGAGGTTCAGGTAGGCCAACACTTGCAGCCCGGCCAATTCAGTCTATCATGCCTGCTTCTACAGGTAATTACTCAGGAACTCCACCTCAGAATTTGATTCAAGATAGCCAGGGAGTTGCACATTCGGCGGACAATAGGCCATCTTTTGATCACACTTGTTATAACTGTGGAGAACCTGGGAATATAAGGAGAGATTGTCCCCACCCGCGCATGATGAATTCCGCGCAGCAGCAGACTAGAGCAGTGGTACCCATGGGAAATGGTAATAATGGTCGAGGGTATCCACAAGGTGGGCGAGAAGGAAATCAGTGAGGCCATGGAGGTCGCAGAAATGGTAACGCAAGCAGAGGTATGGCGCAGCCAGGCAAGGAAATCGCCCATCAAGATAATAGGGCTCAGTGTTATGCCTTTCCGGGCAAGAGCAAGGCAGAGGCGTTTAACGCAGTGATCACATGTATTATGCTTGTCTGTGACCGGATGGCTAATGTGTTATTTGATCCGGATTCTACTTATTCTTATGTGTCCGTGCGATTTGCCTCAGATTTTGATGATTTGTGATATACTTAATGCCCCCATCCATATTTTTACCCCTGTTGGAGAGTTTGTCATAGTCACCCATGTCTATCGTGCTTGTCCTATCTTGTTTATGGATTTTCAGACTTGGGGTGATTTGGTTATTTTGGATATGACTGACTTTGATATAATCTTAGGCATGACTTGGTTGTCCCCCTATTATGTTGTGCTTAATTGTAATACTAAGTCTGTAACTCTAGAGATCCCCGGTAGGAAAAAGTTAGAGTGGGAAGGGGTGTACAAGCCTAAGCAAGCTAGGATCATATCCTTCATCCAGGCTAGGAAACTGGTGGGGCAGGGTTGTTTGGCTTATTTAGCCCATATTCAGGATGTTGAGGTTGAGTCTCCCTATATTGAGTCTATTCATGTGGTGTCAGAATTTTGAGAAGTGTTTCCTATTGAGTTGACTGCCTCTCGATAGAGATATAGACTTTTGCATTGATTTGGAACCTGGTACTCGTCCCATTTCCATCCCTCCGTATCGTATAGCTCCAGTAGAATTAAGAGAGCTTAAGGCTCAAATCCAAGAGCTTCTTGATAAAGGATTCATTCATCCTAGTGCTTCACCCTGGGGTGCTCATGTCTTGTTTGTTAAGAAAAAGGATGGTATTATGAGAATGTGCATAGACTATCGTCAATTGAATAGGGTCACCATTCGAAATAAGTATCCATTGCCTCGATTAGATGATCTTTTTGACCAATTGCAGGGTGCATCGGTTTTCTCTAAGATGTGTTTTAGTGATGTCATTTTGGGTTGACAAATGTCCCCGCAGCTTTCATGAGTTTGATCAATGGTGTGTTCAAACCCTTTCTTGATTCATTTGTGACAGTGTTCATTGATGACATTTTGGTTTATTCAAAAAGTGAGGAAGAGCATGTCAACCATCTTTGTATCATTCTGGGTAATCTTGGGAAACAAAAGTTGTATGAAAAATTTTCTAAGTGTGAATTTTGGTTGACTTCGGTTGCCTTTTTGGGGCATGTAGTTTCAAATGAAGGGGTAATGGTAGATCCCCAAAGGATTGAAGCAGATAAGAATTGGGTCCGACCAAGTTCTGTGACTGAAATTAGGAGTTTTGTGGGGCTTGCTAGCTACTATCGTCGGTTTGTGAAAAACTTTGCTTCTATTGCTACACACTTGCAACAAATTTGACCCAAAAAAATATACCTTTTGAATGGACTGAAAAATGTGAGGAGAGCTTTCAAAAGCTCAAGACTCTTTTGACCACAACACATATTCTAGCGCTACCGGTGGAAGGTAAAGATTTTATTGTTTATTGTGATGCTTCACATTCAGGCTTGGGTGCGGTGTTGATGTAGGATAATAATGTAATAGCTTATGCATCACGGCATTTGAAGGTGTATGAGAGGAATTATCCAACACATGATTTGTAGTTGGCAGCGGTAGTGTTTGCTCTTTAGATCCGGCGGCTTTATCTTTATGGTGTCAAGTGTGAGGTGTTTACCAATTATCGTACACTACAACATGTATTCACTCAAAAGGATCTGAATTTGAGACAGCGAAGGTGGATGGAGTTACTCAAGGATTATGATATGACCATCCAGTATCATTCAGGTAAGGCTAATGTAGTGGCGGATGCACTAAGCCAAAAGGCAGTGAGTATGGGTAGTCTAGCTTGCTTGAGTGTATCCAAGCGACCTTTGGCTAAGGAAATCCAAACCTTAAAATCTAAGTTCATGCAGTTGGGGATCTCAGAGAAAGGTGGGATGTTAGCTAGCTTTGAAGTAAGGTTCACGTTCATTAATTTGAGGATGAGCATTTGAAAGAGCTCAGAAATAAAACAATGTTTGGCAAGGCACAAGAGACCACTCTTGATGCGGGAGGTGTAAGCAATTTTAAAGAAAGGATTTGTGTTCCTAGGGTGGGAGACTTGAATTAGAATTTATTTACAGAATCCCATGGTTCAAGGTATTCCATTTATCCGTGTGACTAAGATGTACCGAGACTTGAAGAAACTCTATTGGTGGCCTGATATGAAGAAACATATAACGGAGTTTGTGGCTAAGTGTCAAAATTGTCAACAAGTAAAATATGAACATCAAAGACCGGCAGGTTTACTTCAGAGAATGTCAATTCCGGGATGGAAATGGAAAAGAATAGCTATGAATTTCATGGTTGGTCTTCCCAAGACACTGGGAAAGTATGATTCTATTTAGGTAGTGGTTGACAGATTAACTAAGTCAACCCATTTTATTCCAGTCAGAACAGACTATAATGCTCAGCAATTGGATAAGGTGTATGTAAAAGAGATAGTAAGGTTTCACGGGGTGCCCCTTTCTATCATCTCAGACCGTGGTACACAGTTCACATCTAAGATTTGGGGAAAATTGCATGAAGAATTGGGTACTCAACTCACCTTTAGCACAGGCTTCTATCCGCAAACGAATGGGCAGTCGGAGAGAACTATCCAAGTGTTAGAGGGCACGTTGAGGGAATGCATGATTGAATTTAGAGGTCATTGGGATAAATTGCTCCCCTTGTGAGTTTTCCAATAATAATAGTTACCACTCCAGCATTGATATGGCACCATTTGAAGCATTGTATGGGAGGGGATGTAGATCACCCCTAGGATGGTTTGAGGCTGGAGATATGAAACCTTTGGGGGTTGATTTAGTGAAGGATGCTCAAGATAAAGTGAGGAGTATTCAAGCTAAGTTTTTACCAGCCCAAAGTAGATAGAAGAAGTATGCAGACCATAAGGTAAAAGACATGACATTTCAAACTGGTAAGAACGTTCTTCTTAAGGTATCACCCATGAAAGGGGTGATGAGATTCGGCAAGAAGAGCAAGCTTAGTCCTCGATACATTGGGCCATTTGAGGTTCTTGACTGGGTAGGGCCAGTAGCTTATAGATTGGTTTTACCTCCTAACCTATCGGGAGTTCATCCGATATTTCATGTGTCCATGTTAAAGAGATATCATGGTGATGGATATTACATATTAAAATAGGACTCAGTTGTGTTAGACAAAGATCTTCAGTATGAGGAAGAACCGATTGCAATTCTTGATCGTGATGTCCGAAAGCTGAGGACGAAGGAGATTAAGTCCATGAAAGTTCAATGGAAGAATCTTCTCGTTGAGGAAGCCACTTGGGAGACCGAGAAGGACATGTGAGACAAGTATCCCCAGTTGTTCGTCGATACAGGTACTACTCCACTCTTGTTTTAGCATATTTTTCCTAGTCTGTCACTTGGGGACGAGTGATGGGTAAATTTGTATCTATTGTAATGACTGGTTCCCGTCGTTAAAAAAAATCCAACAGGGAACAATTTTGGACCGAAAAACTTTTTGGTAGTATCTTGAAATTTCCCAACCAAGTCTAGATTTGGATGAAATCGGAGTCAGTGAGGTCTAGGTAAATCTGGTAACAACGGGAGATCAAATTATGAATTTGATCATACGAATAGATAGCTAAGACGTTAAAGAACCCATACGACTTTACAAAATCAAATTCGGGCGAGTAGAACTCCCAAAATTGATCTTAGTGTGAACGGGTATTTCTGAGTGTTATGGGATGAAGGTGTATTGGATAATGGGGGTTTGGAACTCTTAATTTAGCTCTCTGTTTCCATGCAAGCCGCCAAGATGGGATTTTCCCGCCAAAGTGGAGCCGTTGTAGTGGGGTGAGGACCATTGTGGCAGGGCAGACGCGACTTAAGTCGAAAATAAACCCCAAAAATGATGTTCTGCAATTTTCGACCTTGAGAGCTAAGGAACGATCTTAGGTGTTTTCTTGACAGCTTTTCACCCTTGTTGAGGCTAAAGGTAAGGTTTTCACTACCCGAATCCATTTTTTGATTTGTAGAACTTAGTTTCTTGGGTAATTATCAATGGGGGAGGATTTTGATCTAGGATTTATGGTGGAAAAAGCCCTAATCTGGGTATGGTGATCAAGGGTTCGACCTAGGGATGATTTTATTGATTATAATTCGGGTATTTTGGTCTTGTTTATTGATCCTCACGTTATATTAATTGTTTATAGACCAAAAACAAGCGGAAAGAATCCAGAAAGGGAAGAATCAAGTTTCTTAGGGGATTCAATCTTTGTTCGAGGTAGGTGATGGTTGTGATTTCATGTTTGTGTGATATATATTTGTAATTGCTCCATTTTATGCATGTATGTATGCGAACGTTGCATTATTGATCACACTAATCGTAAATAAGGATGATTGAATAATTGTATGTCATAAATCAACATTTGATTGTATGATTATGAGAATGTACATTGTGCTTATGATTGTGCCTTGTTGAATGGAGCGGGTGTTATGTTCCAACACACTAATTGGGATCGGATGTCACGTACCGACACAAATATTGGAACAGGTGTCATGATCCAACACACTAACTTGGATCGGGTACCACGTACCGGTACACTAATAGTTTGGGCATGGGTTCCATGAGAGGACCAATGACTTGGCATATATGTATATCTTTGAGATGGTGAAATTGTACGTTGTTTGTAAGTGATAATTGATATTATATATGTTCGGTGTATGCATGTTCATTATGTTGTAATGACTTATATATGTTTCACCTATTGGGATAGTTGCGTGATCCTACCAGTACATTGTGGTTATGTACTGATACTGCACTTGCTCTTTCTTTGTTGAGTACATGACATCTTCAGGCGGCTACTGACAGAGCTCGTTTAGAAGATCACTAATCGTCATCAAATTCAAGGGTGAGCCAGTTCTTCCAGGCTGCCTTGAGTTCTCTTTTTGTTTAGTCCATTTTCTTCGGACTTAGATGAGTACATTAGGTATTCCTATGTTTAGTTGGGGTTGCACCCATTTTTCCTTAGACTATGGTTCCTTGTTAGAATTTTGGTACATTGACTTTCAGGTTTTAGGCATTAATACCGCAATCGTTTGTTAGACTTTTAGAGTTTATGGAAACTCTACTTTATTTATGCATTTAAACATACTTCTGTATCTTTAAATGCATAGTTTCAGGGTTAGTTGGGTTGTAGTAATGGTTCTCCCACCGGAGGATTAGTATGGGTGTCAATCACGACAGTCTGGGTCGTGACAGATGTGGTGTATTGGCAACATCGCTTTCCAACCTTGCTACGAATTATTTATCATCACATAAAAAAATGAATGACTTTTCTTTGAGTTAAAAATCCAAGGCTATTCTTATTAAGTTAAATGTTTTTCTTTTCTCTTTTACAACGAATTAAAAAAATTCGTTGTTGCATCACTCTCGCTTTTCATACCATCACAACAAATAAGTAGGCAAAACTCCACACATCAATCTGACAAAAGAAACAAGAACATTTAGTTAGTCCTCTACAAAATAGAAAGTGTGAACCCGTCAAAATAAAATATTTGAATTAAACCCAAGGCAAGCAAATCTATATAAAACATTAATTTTACTGATCGGGATTAAACATTATTTTACACTAATTAATGTGGTTACTTTATCTTGGAAAAATTACATCCTAATAGAATTTCAACTAAGAAAAAAATGAAACTATTAAATAAAAACAACAGTTGCATATAAATATTTTGCATGTAAAATAACAATCACATATTATATTAATTTATTCAAAATTTAACGAAATAAAAAATTCCAACATACTTTCTATTATATCACCTAAGAATCATGATTAATTAAACACATATAAATTTGAGCAATTTCATAACATTAGAATAACATCTTATATAATTGTGGAATCAAACTATACAATGAAAATCAAATGTTATCTTTGAAAATTAATTCACAAAGAAAAGACAACGATCGAAACCACGAAATCAAACCTCAAACTCCAGTTTTTCCTTTAATGTGCATTTTTTCTTGTGAGGTGTAAGTATGTGTTGAAAGGAATAAAGAAAAGTGTATTTTTTTTCTTCTTGTTTTCTTTTCTGTTTGTGTATGTTGTGTGTGTATATTTTCGTTATTTTTTTCGGTAGTGTGCCTATATATCTTTTTTTTTGGTTTGCAGATTCTCCTTTTTTTCTTTTCCTCCCTCTTTTTCTTTTTATCTCTCTGTGTATTGTATGTTTGTTGATGAATTTGTGAGTGGAGGGAGTGTTTTTTTTTTCCGTGTATCCGTGTCTCCCCCCTCTCTCTCTTTTTTGGTTGTATTATGTGGGGGTAGATATAGAATGTAAGGTGAGGTGAGTAGTGGTGTAAGGGAGTGGGGGGTAGTATAGGTGTAGGGTAAAGGTAGTGGCTAGGTTAATTTCTTTTTTATAATAATATAATATTTGAAAATAAAAAACTAATCTAAAATTAAGTAGCTAATAATAAATTATAATTAATAAATACTAGCTCATTTGTTAAATTAAATTTAAAAGAAACATAATTTTTTATAAACTTTTTTTTCTTTAAAACAAAACTTATATATTAATAATGCAACTTTTGATTTTAGTTTTCAAATATTTTAAAATAATCTTATGAAAAAAGATAAAAATTAAAAATTTCTAATTTAGATCCAAAATATATACTTAAATATTAAAAGGTGTAAAATTTTATGTTTGGTCAAAATTAGGTGTTCACAATCACGAACATATCAAGGTATTGTCTAAACACCTTATTCATTAAACCCATAAATGTTGCCGGAGCATTAGTTAAACCAATCGACATTACCAAAAACTTATAATGAACATATTAGATTCGAAATGTCGTCTTTGGAATGTCATCTTCCTTTACCATTAATTGGTGATAACCCGACCAGAGGTCGATCTTAGAGAAGTAACTCACTCCTTGCAGTTGATCAAACAAATTATCTATCCTTGGAATAGGATACGTGCTCTTAATGGTAACCTTATTCAATTGCCGGTAGTCAATACACATGTAACATCTCGCTAAGTGAAAGAGCTAGGATTAGAAAGAGTTATTTTTGGAAAGAATGAAAAATCTGGAAAATTAGTTAAGTTATGTTAAGTATGGGTCTTTGGTCAACTTCAAATGACCATAACTCCTAGCTCAGGATGAGTTAGGTGTGCTACACAAGATACTGTAGGAAATATCTTTGAGTTATCTTTCCAACATTGCCGAGTTTGCTCAATTCCGAGTTCGTATGAGTGAGATATGATCATTTGAAGTTGGGTTGTTTGGATAAGGAAAGTCTAATCCGAATTTTGAAAGGGTAGTTTGGTCTTTTCCATACCCAAGTATTTTATTACTTTTTTAGCAATTTAATTGAGGTCTAATCAGAATTAGATCAGTTTACGCTTTTACTAAAACATGCTAGGCTTGAAGAAAAGAGAAAGGAGGAGAAAGGAGAAGAAAGGTTCAAGATTCGCCAAGATCGTGCAATTTTGGCTGTGGATTTTGCCAAAGATTCAATCCTACGAGGTATATGAGGCTCTCATAGCATTGGGTTCGTTCACCTACGCGCCAACCATGTTTATTTCAGTCAGAATTCATCCTAAAAAGGGTTGAAAGTTTTATGTTCATCATATGTGTTCTTGAATTTGCTCTCATTCTAGAATTGGGCTGAATTGAGAAGTTCTTGAGATTATTGCGTCGAGTTTCAAAGTAGTTTTAAGTTAGGTTCTTGTGTACATTTACTGAGTATCTGAATCTAAAGAGAATTTGAGAAAAATAGTCGAGTTTAGGCAATTTGGGGTTGGAGAACGAAGAAGGGAAAAAGTCAGGCGAATCTGGGTACTAGGTCCGCGAGTTCCTCAGATTTGGGGAAATCTCCTTCGCATCGCGGAGCGGTCACGGACAGTTCTGCCTCAAAATTTATTTCATGACCAAATATTTAAATGCATCTCTGTGTCACGGACTTGCTTCCAGACAGTTATTTCTTGATCGTTTCTCATGTTTAACTATATAAAAACACTTCTAAACATCATGATATCCTTCTTATCACAAATCACAATCCTTGAATCAATAAATTCAAATTCAAGGAAAGTTAAGAGTCAAGTCTAAAGAGTTCTTAGAGTCATTTCAAAAGTCTTTTGCGAACGTTTTAACTTTGTTTTAAGACCTGAGTTTTGAGTTAAGTGAGAGTACTAATGAAGTTTATTTCTTCAAAAAGAGTATATGGGAACTAAGTATTCCCAAAGAGTAAATGTTTTCACATTTAAACAAGAGAGGAAACACCGATTTCCAAGAGAGCCTTTGAGCTAGTTTTTGAGTAATTCTCTCAAACCACCGAAAGAGTTTTGTTTTTAAACATATGAGTTGAGTATATTTTGGAAGTAGTATTGAGCAGCGATATGGGGACGAGTTTACAATAACTCAAGTCTCCATAAACCATGTAGCCATCGTGGATAAAAAGGGTCATACTTTTTAGATGATTCCTTAGTGCTTTTTAGCATAGAGTAGTGGATCCACTTAGTTTAGGCGTTCTATATCACGGCATGTTATAGGACAGTTCTGGCAGCGTGGGCGAGACGATGTATCATCACTTTAGCTCATAGTGATGGTTGTTGGTTAAAGAAACACCCACAGTATTATATTACTTTATATGTAAACTGAGTTATTATTGTATTTCTTTAACACATTGAGTTGTCACATACTGTTTTAAACGCTTTGTATAAACTGCACCTTTATTGTTGTTTTACTTTGCATTTGAGTTGAGTATCCATGAGTTGAGTAAAGCTAAGTGTTCTTTTTAGATTTCTTTCAAGCTTATGTCATGTTTAGTATTCCCCTCGCATGCTCGTATATTCAATGTACTGATGTCAGTTGGCCTGCATCTTCTCATGATGCAGATACATGTAACCAGGATCAGCATCCAGCGCCCCGTTGATCTAGTTTAGCACTCAGATTAAGTTGGTGAGCCTCATTGCTTTCCGGAGGACTCCTTTAACATTTTTTTCTAGTATTTCAGTTATTAGGATGATCGAGGGTCTTGTCCCGACATCCCTCTTAGTTTTTAGAGGCTTCATAAACAGCTAGATATGAGTCATTTAGTCTTATATTTCAGATGTTTTGCTATAAGACTTGAGTTGCCACTTTGGCTAATTTGAATGTTTATCCTTAAACGTTTTAAGCTTATTTGAGACAGTTGTTTTAAAAGTGTATTTGATCCTTGTAATAATGCTTTAAGTCTTCCACTATGAGTTAAGCTAGGTCAAGGGTTCGCTTGGGACCAGCAATGGTTCTCGAGTGCCATTCCCGCTCAGGGTATAGGCTCGGGGAGTGACAAACTTGGTATTAGAGCATAGAGTTCAAGAGCCCTAGGGAGTCTATGAAGCCGTGTTTGTAGAGTCCTAGTTATCGGTGTGAAGCGCGCCACATCTATAATTAGGAGGCTGTAACATTTAGGAATTCCTTCACTTCTTTCATACTCATTTCGTGCAATAGAGTTCATCTCTATAAAGTTTCTTTCTAACTCGTGCTTGAGCGTGTCTTACAGTTGATCATGCCTCCACGAATAGATGTCCGAGGTCACCCTACTAGAAGAAATGTCGAGGAGCAAGGGGTTCCTAATGCATCTGAAATGCAACCCCAAGTAGAGGTCACCAATGCTGAATTTAGGGAAGCAATCCGAATGTTGAGCCAAGTTGTGACCAACAAAGCTGGGCAGAAGAGAGAGAATCGTCAGGAAGTGGCAGATACTTCTAGGATCCGGGAGTTTCTAAGGATGAATCCTCCAAGCTTCACTGGTTCAAGCACTACTGAGGATTAAAAAAAAATTATTGAGGAACTGCAGAAGGTTTTTGAAGTTATGCACATTGTCGACGCTGAGCGAGTGGAACTAGATGCATATCAACTAAGGAATGTTGCTAGGACTTGGTTTGACCAGTGGAAGAAGGGTAGAGATGAGGGTGCACCAATTTTGAGTTGGGCTATGTTTGAGGAGGCTTTATTAGGGAATTTCTTTCCCCGCAAACTAAGAGAAGCCAAGGTACGGGAATTCCTTACTTTTAAGCAGGATTCACTAAGTGTTCATGAGTACAACTTAAAGTTCACCCAACTTTCCCGATATGCTCCGAAGATGGTTGCTGATATGAGGAGCATGATGAGTCTGTTTGTTGCAAGGTTGTCCCGTCTGTCAAGCAAATAGGGCAAGGCAGCTATGCTAATAGGGGATATGGATAGAGCAAGGTTGATGGTTTTTGTGCAGCAAGTTGAGGAAGAGAAGTTGAGGGATAAGGAAGAGTTTAGAAATAAGAAGCTAAGACAGGGAATGAGTCCAGGCAGCAAATGAGTAATGTGAACCGTTCTTCCTTTCAGCAAAAGCAAAAGGGACCTGCTCCATCATCTACTAGTGCACCTGCACTTAGAAACAAAAGTGAGTATAATGGTCAGAATTCCCAGAACTTCAGAGCTAGACCAGTGCAGTCTCAGGGTAATGTGGCATAAGGAGGTAATTGGACTCCTGCATGTGCTAAGTGTGGTAGGAACCACCCAGGTAAGGGTCGTGATGGCTCCACTGGTTGTTTCAAGTGTGGACAAGAGGGCCACTTCATGAAACAGTGCCTTAAGAACCGGTAAGGTAATGGGAATCAGGGCAATAGAGCCCAGTCTTCATCAGTTACTCCACCAGAGCTGCATCTAGAGGAGCTACTTCAGGGGCAGGTGGAGGAACAAACCGCCTATATGCTATCATGAGTCGTCAAGAGCAAGATAATTCTCGAGATGTTGTCACTGGTATGATCAAAGTCTTTACTCTTAATGTTTATACTTTGATAGACCCAGGAGCGAGTTTATATTTTGTGACTCCTTATGTTGTGATGAAATTTTATTTTTTTCCTGAGAAACTTTGTGTGCCCTTTTGTTTTTCTACACATGTTGGGGAGTCTATTCTAGTCGAGCAAGTCTATCGTGATTTTACCATTTCCGTCAATCACAAGAGCACCATGGCTGATTTAGTTGAGTTAGACATGGTTGATTTTGATGTTATTCTGGGTATGGACTGGCTTCATGCATGTTATGCCTCCATTGATTGTAAAACTCGAGTTGTCAAGTTTCAGTTTCCTAATGATCAGTTATAGAGTGGAGTAGTAGTTCAGCAGTGCCTAAGGGTCATTTTATTTCGTACCTTAAGGCAATAAAGTTAGTTTCCAAGGGTTATGTCTATCACTTAGTCCGAGTTAATGACGCTAGTGTTGAGACACCCCATATTGAGTCAGTTCCAGTTGTGAGTAAGTTTCCAGAAGTATTTCCTGATAATCTACCCGGAGTCCCTCCTGAGAGGGAAATAGACTTCGGTATAGATATTTTTCCTGATACTCGTCCAATATTTATTCCGCCATATAGAATGGCTCTAGCAGAGTTGAAAAAGCTAAAAGAACAATTGAAAGATCTCCTTGATAAGGGTTTCATTCAACCAAGTGTCTCACCTTGAGGCGCTCCGGTCTTGTTTGTGAGAAAGAAAGATGGTTCCCTTAGGATGCGTATAGATTACCGTCAGTATGTATGATTTGTGTATTGTAACTGAATAATATGTGTATGAAAATGATATTTCTGTATGAAACTGAATAATATGTGTATGAAGTATCTTTTAATGTAGTATACACAATTTTATTTTATAGGAAAAGAGACACACACTGGTTTTCATGTACCAACATGAATGTGTTTGCTGATCTTTTGACTTTTCTTGGGCAAGAGAGATTTCAACAATTTCTCGAACAAACGCCTTTTGATTTATTCTATGACATGCACCATATAAAGATTCAATGTCAACTACTGCGGCATTTGATGATTCTTGAAAAAGAAAATGTCCGAGACGACATGTTTGTTATTAAAATAAATGGTATAGAATTACGATTCGGAAACAAGGAATTACTTTCTTTTGATCTAAAAAACCCCGCACACCAACATCATTGTGGATTCTAACAGGTGGACATCTATCATTTACTAAATATTTTATCTCTAAATCATTTATATTAATATCTATCATAAGCTGCGATGTTATCGCACTTACTAGACCACTATAAAGACTAGAAGAATCGTATATAACTCCCTCCATTTGAAAATCGACATAATTCCCTGTTTCATTAAAAAAAAAATACAAATTAGTCTCACATTATAAACAAACAATTCGAAATACAAATATCATTCAGACAAACAAAACATTACAAAACAATTTTTATATTCAATCAAAAAACATTTCATACAAATATCATTCAAATAGTACATTCCAAACACTTTCATACTATTTTAATACAACTTTCATACAACAAATATGTACATTTTTTTTTACGAAAATACTTCATTAATGTCACACAAATTTATACAAAAATGTCAACAATAAAATTTAAAAATTAATACAACCTTAAAACACTTATCATACAATTCGTCAAAATTTCAAATAACTTTTTTTTTTCAAATTACTGGACACGCTTTCATACAAATTTTATACTTTCTTAATATACATTTCATACATATATCATTAAGACAACTTATTTCATAACAACTTTCAAACTCACTTAATACACATTTCATACAACAAATAATCATACATTACAAATATCTATATCTTATCGTACCAAATAATTCATTTCTAACTCACTAATTACTTCAGAAATGACGACATCTAATATAACACACTAAAATTTATAATTTAATACCAACTTAAAACACTTGTTATACAATTCGTCAAAAATTCAAATAACTTTTTTTACATCTTACGAAACACATTTTTTTACAAATTTCTTTCCAATAATTCTATTAAATTCAATCATAAATATACAATTACTTTATACTTTAAGAAAAAAAAAACACACAAAAACAAAAAATCACTAATATTATACATTTCACAACAGTTAACAAGTAATGATATCATCGTAAACATAGAGACGATTTACAGTTTAATAATTTTTTTTTTCATTTCAATATAATTTAAAAACAAACACTAAACAATAATAAATATTAACCCGAAGGATCCTATCTTCCACCATGTTTAATTAGAATTGATACGTAATTGTCCATCTCAATAAAATCAATTTTTTTCAATGAAAAAAACCTTCAATTATTCGATTCTGCTAATTTTTCAGGCTGAAGAATTAAGAGAGAGAAACGTTGAAGAAAAAAAGGATATGATCTGATAATTTTATTTTATTTTAACTGATTTTGACTGAATTAAGGATAAAAAATATTGTTAATTTGTTTGGATCCCTTATTTCATGCTAATCATTAATTATCTACAATAAGTTCAAATTAAATTACAGGCCACAATTTCAGTTTTTTACTTTATTATTTCTAATTTTGTTTTTTTTTTAATTTTCGTTTATCTTTTTATTTATTTTTTAAGTTTTTTTCAATTAATAAAAATATTATTTTTTTGTGAATTTGTTATAACCTGAAATTTTTAATGCTATAGCTTGAAAGTCTAAATTTACTGCTATAGCTTGAAAATAGTACTATAATATATGTCATATATGAAATTTACACTATGTCATATATGAAATTTACATTCACTTAAACTCTAAATTAATAATATGAGTTTGTTTAGGATTTTTATTTGGCATACCCAAAATAGAAAGGATTCTTTCAGTGGTAACTTTTTACTCATTATTATTATTATTATTATTTTAGAATTAAGACTAATAATTTCATACAAAAATTATTTATTACTTATTAAGTCTTCTTTGCAACATGAAAAAGTGTTTGGATACGTGCTTCTTCTATTTCAGACAATGTTTTCTCTTCTTAGTTCATTCAATCAACAACACCAATTAATTGAAAGCAAACTTTGGTCCATATACCAACATATATACTTCAATTTAAATAATACTTAAAGTCGATAGTATCAAAAATATTTAATTGTTATTTTAAAGAAATAAAACTTTAGAATTTTGAAATGTGTTTTCTAAAATAAAAAGAAAAAAAGAAGATGAAAATATAATAATTAAATTAAAAGACATAAGTATTTCTAAAAATGAACTGACAGTGTAATTTTCTTGTCCACTGTCAGTATATTGTAATAAATCTCAAATATGAGATTATTTTTTATTGCCTGTTGGTAGTTGTCAACTTGCTCGTCCATTTCCAGATCAAGGTAAAGTTGTTTTTATTTTTATTTTTGGATAGTTATCAATATATATCATTCAACCATCTAGTTTACCATATCATTCGGCCATCTAGTTTACCAAACATGGCAGAGGCATACACTATATATACACTTGGTTGTATCGTATTCAGATTATCAGCCGCTGGAAACAATGGGTTCACTTTCAAAATGCAAGCTAAATTTTCAGATGGGCATTGGAGGATTCAAGTGAAAGATTCAATAGGACTTTCCTATTGATGATTATTTAATTGATCTAACAAGAGATTAATTTAAATCATGTATACTAACAATTTCCCTTTTTCTTGCTTGCTACATTTTCAACTAATTACAAGTAAAACTCCCAATGAATGTATCAAGAATAATTCTAATAAAGCCTATATATACAGAACATCTATGGTCACTCTGCTTTTGTCAATTTTAATTAAATCCCCTGTTGGCCAGAAGACAATCTACTTAATTTAGATTTTGATGTGCCAAATTTAGCTCATAAAACTATAGCTCGTTTAAATAACGTACGATTGATCATAAACTATAGTCTTATTTGTTCCCTTTTTCCCTTCAAAATCCATCTACCCGGGCTTTCATCTTCAGTGACTATATCCTTAGACAAATATTTAGATATGAGAAATCCGCTATTAATTCATGATTTCACATTGTGAGAGTAACTTCTTACAAATTAGAGCTGGCCTAATTATTCCGATCTTTAATTCAAGAAAAAATGACCTTAATAATAGGAGTACTTACCCATAAAAGTGTTGTTAGAATAGATATTCAATTTAGCGGTGGTTTAGCAATAATTATCATCTAATAAATCATTTTATTAATAACCCACCTACTTATAAAATATGAGATTAAAACAACTTTGGTCCTTGAATTATTGTATTATTCTTGTTTTAGTCCTTGTACTATTCAAATAAGAATTTTAACATTTAATTGGTCCCTGGAACTATTGAAGTATTTAACATAATCATTATTGCCAATAAATAGAGAAGCAATTAACACGAGGTTCTTTACTAAGAATTTACTGAGTCTTTATATACCTAATTATACTAATTTATCATGATTGAGGGGTTTAGTATTGCTCTCAAATACACACGCGCGTAAGTGTACGTGATCGCAGAAGTAATAAATGACTCGTTTAGAATTAAGTTGTTGAATCTAAAGGACTTATGATTAGTTTATATTAATAAAGACAGTGTTTTTCAAGAACTTGTGATTTTTGTTTACTGCCACCAGTGCACCTAAAACAGGCCCAAGTCGATCTTGGGTTGGTGCCTTGCGCCACCATCGTGCCTGGTGTGTTGTGGCGCTACGCCAGACCTTCTCCTCATGCGATTTTGTCGTCCTTGCTTCCTTTGCTTCCATTATGCGCCTACATCTCTTAGGAACCCTGCAAATAGCTATGTATGTTAGTGTGCAATCATCACAATTCTAAATCAAAACATATCAATTAGAATAGTGAATGCTTTTAAAACTCAAGTTAAATACGGGTAATTTTAGTAATAAAACATGCATGTGTTTTATAATGTCGAAGTCAGAAATTTTGTTAAGAATGTCTAAGATTTAATATATATGTATGAAAACTAATATTTGACTTATATATTTTTTATAATTTCTTATATACATAGTATAATTTTTCAACGAAGAATATCTGATTGATCACCCTAAACTATATGAGGCTACATCACTGGTGTCATGTGTTCAGTGGATTGGTATAAACACCACATGTAGATAAGTTTTACCGAATTCTTGTATGGTAGGAAGCAGTTATATATTCTTGTTGTAGCATCCCACAGTTTGTGTTATGCAACGATCGATTTCAATTTTTGAAGTCAATTTTAATTAATATTTTCTCCACTACTTGAAGCCTAGAGTTTCAAGATATTATAATTTGAAAAACATCATGAGAACCAATATTGAAATAACGTATTAACACAAAAGCTAAAATCACTAGTTTTTCTTTAAAATATATTGAACCATTAATTAAACTATAGTTCCCACCTAATAAATACCAACCAAAAAAACTCTATCCAAAATAAAATAAAATAAAATCCATACAATTCCCTTTATAAGAAATCAATGTGCATTAATTTACAGGCCTCAACCAATGATGACAATTAAAAAGGATCATATTTGACTATGAACGTGCGTCCATGCACTCCCTACCAAATACTAAACTCTTCCATTAATCTTGAATTTGTCTATAAAAACTAAACGTTAGAAGTAATAATATAAATTTAGTAAAGATCAAAAACCACAAAGACGTGGTATAGCCTAACAAAAAAAACACACACACACACACAATGGCACTCACAAAGTCAAAATCATATACACTTTCTCTCATATTTCTCTCCATATTCCTCCTCTACCTAACTCTAACTTGCAAATTAAGACAAAAAAATCGTGATATTCCAATCTCAAACCTAGAAAAACCAACTTTTAGACAAAATATTGTTATGCCCATGGAACATTTCACTAGTAAACCTCAATGGTTTCAACTTTTACAAGACGAAATCAAGGACAAATCAACACTAAAAATTGGCCTAGTCAACCTTGATGATGTCTCGTTTTTCGACTACGTTGGATTGCACGGGGCAAAAAATATGGAGACGTTCGACGTTAAATTCCCTAAGGTTTCGAATAAAATTAAGTGGAAAGACTTATTTCCAGAATGGATTGATGAAAAAGAGGTATCAGCCAAGCCTACTTGCCCAGAAATCCCAATGCCAGTTTTCGAGGTGTACGAGGAATTGGATGTGGTCGTTGCAAAGGTTCCATGTAAGCATGTAGGGGTTGATGGTTCTAGGGATGTTTTTAGGTTACAAGTGAACTTAGTGGTAGCTAACTTGTTGGTAAGGATTGGTAGTTGGAATAAAAATCGACCTGTTTACGCCGTGTTTATCGGCGATTGTGGGCCTATGTGGGAGATATTCCGATGTGAAGACATGTTGTTGCATGAAGAGAATTTATGGGTTTATAAACCTGAGTTAAAAAGGCTGAAGCAAAAAATTCTTATGCCTGTTGGTAGTTGTCAGCTTGCTCGTCCATTTTCAGAACAAGGTAAATTTCTATTTTTATTTTTTATTTTTCTTGTTATCTAATTTTCGAAATTAAATTTTACAAATCCTTTTACAACATTTGGAATATTAAATGTACCTAACATGACACATTTTTGTCAAATCAATTAGTACTAACAACTAACCAAAGGGAAAAAAACAGAGAGACCTTTTGTCATATTTTGTATTTATAGATTACATACTTTCAGAAATATTTTATGGACGGCAACCTGATAGTAATATTTGAAGTTTTCTAATTAGTACTATAATTTTTTAAAATACGGTGCGCATACATAGAAATTAAACTTTTATCAAAATTCCGTACAGAACAAGAATCTTGGAAGAGTTACCCGGCATCAGCACTGGACAAAACGTTCCACAAGAAGCCAAGAGAGGCTTATGTGACAGTTATACATTCCTCAGAAGCTTATGTTTGTGGAGCAATAGCTTTAGCACAAAGCATTATTCTAACTAACTCAACAAGAGACCTTGTTCTACTAGCAGATGACTCAATTTCACCAAAATCTCTTCATGGTCTCAGAGCAGCAGGCTGGAAAATCAAGAAGATCAAAAGAATAAGAAGCCCACATGCCCCAAAAAACGCGTACAACGAATGGAATTACAGCAAGCTAAGGATATGGCAACTCATAGAATATGACAAAGTCATATTCATCGATTCAGATTTCGTGGTTTTCAGAAACATCGATCAATTCTTTTCGTATCCAGAACTATCAGCTGCTGGAAACGATGGGTACATTTTCAATTCGGGTGTTATGATCATTGAACCATCAAAATGCAAGTTTCAAAATTTAATGAACAAAAGGTTTGAAGTAGGTTCTTATAATGGGGGCGATCAAGGCTTTTTAAATGAAATGTTCGTGTGGTGGCATAGGTGGCCTACTAAGCTAAATACACTCAAGATATTTATAAATTCAAATCATCGCGATCTTCCTGATGATTCATACACCTTACATTATTTGGGATTAAAGCCATGGTTGTGTTATGAGGATTACGATTGCAATTGGGATAAAGTGGAATCGCAAATATTTGCGAGTGATTCAGCTCATGAGAGATGGTGGAAGGTGTACAAGAAAATGTCTATGGAACTTAGGGAATATTGTGCATTGACACCACAAATGGATGCAAGGATAATAAAATGGAGGAGAAAAGCTAAAAAAGCTAATTTTTCAGATGGACATTGGAGGATTCAAGTGAAAGATCCAAGAAGACTTTCCAATTGATGATTATTTTATTAATCTAACAAGAGATTAATTCAAATCATGTATACTAACAAGTAACAAATTCCCTTTTTTTTTTTCTTTTCTGATAGAGATTGTAGACATATGTTTGCAACATTTCAACTAATTAGAAGTAAAACTATCAAAGAATGTGCCAAGAATAGTCCTAATTGGTAAAAACTTATCCACACCCGCTATTTACATCAAATCATATAAATTTACTATAATTAATTTATTTAATAAGGTGAACATACATGTTAATGAATCATTATTAAGTGCGGAAACACCCATATGGTCACTCTTTTTTTTTTTTTCGATTTTAATGAAATCCCCTGCTTGCAAGAGGTCTTACTAGGCTAGAAACGCTCCAGAAATTAAACTCATAAAATTATAATTAGTCCACATATTGATTTGATTATTTTGATAGCAAGTTATAGTTTTTATTTGTTTCACCAATAGATTCGAATCGATTGGATTTATGCAATTAATCTGGATGATTTTCAGTCGTGTCATCTCTTTTGAGTTTACTTAAAGAACAATTTAGTTTTTTGATTTGGTAACTAAACAAAACAGGTGATTTTTTTTTTTTTAATTTTGTTATAAAATAAAGACTATAAAGTAAATATATCAGAGACAATATAGAGACTAATTCATTATTCAAATTCGAACTTACTTGCATATTCTTACTTGATTGCGAGCTTATTCAAATACAAGTTTATCTGATTGCAAGCTTATTCAATTGTAGGTTTATCTAAAAAAAAAATGAGTGAAAATATGTAACAGATTTAGATAATTTGAATTATCATATATCATTAAAATACCGAATTAACCAACATATTTAAACCCAAAAATGTTGGATGGATCATAATTCAACCCATATATTGATTCGAAATATAATTCAATATCCATCTATCTAACCTCCCTAATTTAGATTCAACACAAATGAGCAAAGTGATACTGATACATCCTTGTATGGTTTGGAAAGTCGAACAAACAAAGTTCGCTGCATTTTACTATAATTTTCTTGAGTGTAAATAAATATTCTTTTCATTAAATTTATTTCCTTTTTAAGAGAAAATATTCAATTATAAATACACCTCACATCCTCAAAACCAAATCAAAAACTTTTTTTTTTATTAAAAAAAATGGGTTCCAAGCCTTCTCACACCAAAGTAAAGCTTATCACCATTTCAATAATCTCTTTTTTCATTGCCTTCATTTACCTTAGTATATCACATAGCCCTAAACGCCATGAAACCTTAATATTTCACACCTTAAAAGATCACAAACAACCAACACAAATCTTCCCTAAGCATGTTATCAAACCTAAGTGGTACAAATATCTCGAAAACAAAACAAAAAATTCAAAATTCAAAATTGGACTAGTCAACGTGCACGAAACACCTATTGAAGTCAAAGATCTACACGACAAAGAAGTTGACCTAGTCAACGTTCATTTTCGTCGTGTTAACAAAAGTGTTATATGGAAAGACTTATTCCCTGAGTGGATCAATGAGAATGTGCCTCAAAAATCATCCCAATGTCCTGAAATTCCAATGCCTGAGCTCGAAGATTATGTGGATTTGGACGTTGTTTTGGCTAGGGTTCCTTGTGAAAATGCTACTAATGTGTTTAGGTTACAAGTGAACCTAGTTGTGGCTAATCTTTTGGTGAAAAATGGATTGGATAGTAACGATATTTATCGCGAAATTTACGTAGTTTTCATCGGACCTTGTAGTCCTATGCTTGAGATTTTCAGGTGTGATGATCAAATATGGCATGAAGGAAATGTATGGATTTACAAACCTGATTTGAGAAGACTCAAACAGAAAATTCTCATGCCTGTTGGATCTTGCCAACTTGCCACTCCATTTGCCGTACAAGGTATGTTGTTAATCTTTTTTTTTTGAGTTCATCTAAATACCCTTCGATTTAAAATTATATATAAAAACAATATTATTTATATGTAGATTTGATATATGTTGAATTCTCTTGACATCTCAATGTGTTTGCGTTAATATATTTAATATTCTTAGTAAAATCCTGATTCTGCTACTATACGCACTATCAACATAAATGACGAGATGGAAATAAAGGCTACTCGGAACTCACGACTCAAGAACTAAGCTAGCCATTTGGTCATTTTGGATATGATTTTCAAAATTTATTTTAAATATTTGTTTGACTATATATTTTAGATCAAATTATGAAAATCTGTCTTTAAAAAATTTTCAAGTTCCAAAAATTGGTTCATACTAGTTTTTGAAATTTTGGGACTTCTACTCACAAAATTTCAATATTTTTACGAGCAAAATGCTTGTCGAAACACAACTTCAAAAACTTTAAGTTTTCAAGTTTGAACTTCGAAATTTAGAGCTAAGTAACCTTAGAATGGGGATTTTACGTGCCATACCAAACAAATGTGATCTGATAGTGAAAAAAACAAAAACAAAATTACACGTTGGTGAATATTAGTTTAAAATAAAATAAAATCAGGTACTCTATGGTTCAAAATATTCATTTTCTAGAACGCTTATATATTACGTGTAACGTGTTATAACTTCTATTTTTGGATAAGTTAGGACCAAATATAACAACTTCAAGATCTCATGAAAAGGGAAATTATTGAAGCATCAATTTTTTGTACTTTGAATTTCTTTTTGTTATGTATATATATGGCATCATAGTTGATATTTATTTTCTGAAATAATTGACCACATGAATTGTTTGAGGATATGTTTCAAAGCATTGAACAAATCCACTAAGCTAACTTGAGAGGAAAAAATTGCTAGATTTAGAAAATGATTTTTCTATGATTAATCCTGCATTTAGAAGACAATATTAAATGGAACATGGAGTATTTTTCAAGGGATAAATTTTGATAACTAGGTAAAGTACATTATTATTATTGTAATTGGGCACCCACCCAATTGTCTCTTTATAGCAATCTAAACATAGGTGCTTCGAATCTATAATAAGATGGAAATGAATCAATGACAGTAAACCAACTTACCAAAGGACTAAATTAAATAAAATCATTCAAAATTTAATTCAATTATTCTACAAATAATAATAATTAAGTAGTACATTTCCCAATCTTTGTGAAGAGTGTAATCCAATAATTTACCATATTAGAAAATAAAGGCAAAACTATGTAGGCAAGTGGGGTCAAACTTTCAAGATCGTACATCACCGTATAACTACTCCATTAGTTCCTATTTATGTGATATAGTTTTATTTTTTAATTTAATCCAAAAAGAATGTATACTTTCTTATTTAGAAATAATTTTACTTTAAACTTTTTATTGTGCCTTTAGTGAGATGATTTATAATCATCAATGTTTATGACTTGTTTTAGATTATAAATTACAAAAATATTTCTTTCTTTCTTAAATTATGTTGTCAGTCAAATACCGTCACATAAATTGGTACGGATGAAATATTTCATTTACTTTTTTTCTTTTATATATTTTCCTCGAGTTTCCGATATCTACATTGTAGATCCAACTAATCTGAATTCATGTCGCGTAAAACCCATTTAAGGGTGGAGGAATCCTATCCATTCCACCACAACCCTCGTTGGTTATTTTCTTTCATACCCAAGACTTGAATCCGAGAATTGTTTTTTCTCTTTTGCTATGTTCATTTTAAGGGTTACAACTTACACCTCATTCATTATGTTTACCTTGGTTGAAACTACTAGGTCGAGAAGTATGGAGAAAATATGGCTCATCATCCACAAGCAACAAAAGTGCACACAAGCCAAGAGAGGCTTATGTTACTGTTCTTCACTCCTCAGAATCATATGTCTGTGGAGCAATATCTCTAGCACAAAGCATCATCTTATCCAAATCCACGAAAGACCTAATTCTTCTTGTCGACAACTCAATATCACAAGAAACTCAACATAGTCTCAAACTAGCAGGATGGAAGATCAAAATAATAGAAAGAATAAGAAACCCTCATGCAAAAAGAGGCACTTACAATGAATGGAACTACAGCAAGCTTCGGATATGGCAACTAACAGAATATGACAAGCTTATCTTCGTAGACGCGGACTTCCTCTTCTTCAAGAATGTTGATCATTTCTTCGTGTTCCCACAGTTATCAGCTGCTGGTAACTGTAGGCATGTGTTCAACTCAGGGATCATGATAATCGAGCCATCGGAGTGTACTTTCAAAACCCTAATGGAGAAAACCCAAAATGTTGTTTCGTACAATGGAGGTGATCAAGGGTTTTTGAATGAGGTATTTTCTTGGTGGCATAGGTGGCCTGCTAAACTGAATTTTTTGAAGAATTTCCAGACAGATGAAAGTCGAAAATATGAATATCCTAAGGATGCATATGCAATGCATTACTTAGGTTTAAAGCCATGGATGTGTTACAAAGATTATGACTGCAATTGGGATGTTTTGGAATATAGGGATTTTCCAAATGACTTAATTCATGCAAAGTGGTGGCAAGTTTATGATTTAATGCCAAAGGAGCTTCAGAAATTTTGTGATTTGACTCCAGAGATGGATACAAGGATAAGATTGGAGAGACAAAAGGCTAAAATTTCTAATTTTTCTGATGGCCATTGGAAAATTCAAGTGAAGGATCCAAGAAGACTTTCTGATTCTGACATTTTGATTAAAATTATTATTTAGGAGGGTAGAGGTGTACAATAGGTTCAAGTCCTAATTGACGTATCTAAGTGAATTATATGAACAACTTTAAGGGGCCACAGATGACTTGAGCCTTTATTTTTCTATCTCCAAAAGAACTTCTTTGTTGCTTCTTGTATTATTATTTTATTGGCTCGATCTATTAATTATGAAATACTAGAAATGAAAAAAACTTATACACCACTCATATATATGTCAAGATGGACTTGGAAATTTTTAATGGATACCATAAAATTCTCGAAAACTCAGGCTAATGAATTGCTGTACTGTATTTTGTTTTACTATGGAACTTGCTACTAAACGTACTTCTATATAATTAAACAACAATAGACTTAAGGAAAACAGAAAAAGTATCACTTTACAAATTATATCATGTGCACATAATATGTTGAGCATATGTAGAAATTGAGTCCTCTTTAGACAATCAACGTCCAGACCAGTTCCACTTTTTGGTATTAAGCATACGTAGTGCTTTAACCAAGTATCCATATAGACACTAGAACATATTATGTTTAACCTAAAACATTAAATATAAAAAAAAAATGTAAACATAATGATCAAAAGGAATTGAATTGTTTACTTTGATTTTCATTTTGGTGTCGAGACTCATAGAATCTTTACAAGACAAGACTTTAGATATTTTTTGTTTTTAGCTCTATAAACATTCATAACCCTTCTTAGTGTGGGATAAGTATACTTCATATTTCTAACGAAAAGATCAGATAAATGCACTCGCAACAACCATCATTTTTTTCAAGCAAATTACATCTGCACTTCAAAATGAGTCATAAAACCGGAAACAAATCCTTGCAGTAAAGTGGAACAGGACAATATTGGTGGCTACAATCTGCCATACCTATGCTGATTGTTTTACATGAAGGAATTTTACAACTCAAGAAGATACAGTAACTCAATTCCCACTTCCTTGAGAAGGGGAGAAAAAAGAAAAATATTGGAAGGAGGATCAACACGAGTGGAAACATATCATTTTGTTGCCGGCTTGTGAGGTAGAAGCAAAACAACAGCACATGGATCAACCCTGTGACTAGTTTGTTGCATATCTTTTCGTCGCCAATTGTGGTTAACATATACAGTAAAGATGCTTCATAGAAGAGGGAGAAAAATAACCTCTTCCTTGAGCAATGCATGCTGATACAGAAATATACAATCACTTTCCTGGAGATGCAAACCTTGAACGCTCTCTCTGCCGATTCAAAGCTCGATCCTTGGGAGAAGATGTTTTCCCTGCCACACCTGCTTGACGCATCATCTCTACAACCAATAATGCACCCGGTTCGTAATTAGAATCTTTTGTAATTCAGAACCAGAAAAGTGACTCAAAACATTTCTCTCCAACTAGTGGTATTGGATTCAAAGGTGAATATTCCACTTGACAAAAGAAGTGTGAAGCTAAACATTGAACAGGTTTACATGGAGGTTATACTAGGTCAAAGTTTCACTATGGAAACTAAACCCAATGCCTTACAGTAAGTAGCAGCAGCCATTCTGAGTGACCTAATCTGCAAGTTTTCTAGTCAGATGCAGCAGCACCGTTCATAACTAGGCAAAATATATTAGGTATAAAATATAAGAAGGCTTGGGTAACCCAAAAGTGCCCAACTTATGACTTTGCCTTATAAGCACTTTTGGTGCATATCAAACACGTAAGTAAACAAAAAAGTTCTTACAAGCTTACTCGAACACGTCTAAAATATCACAAATGGAGATGAGATGAGAGAAATATAGAAGGAGAAAGAAACGTGTTCAAGTTGTGACTTGATGGTGTTGGCAATTTCAAGTAAAGAACTCATTGGAGTTGTGTTCCCAGCATCCACATTTCAAGCCTCGCCATCTTCCTTTTCTTATGGCACAATCAAGTCGACGATATCTTTCTAGTGGCTGAACTATTATATGACTATCCACATCACAAATGGATCCCAGGATCTACTGTGTTTCCTATGATCCACCATAGAGCACCTTCCTAAATGTATGAGGAAAAACATTCCCGAAAGAAGACAAGAGAGATATAGTGCAAGCATTTTGCAAATAAATTCATTCCGTGATATGATGTCCAAGAAATTTTTCCAGACCTTTTAGGCATATATTATTCTACATATAAATAGATCTCTCAAAAAAAATTTAGCATAAGATGTTCCACAGAAACTAGCATCAAGATTTTCAAAAGCAAGAAATAGAGTGTATTACTCGAGAAAACACAAACCTTCCATATTCATTATTGAATACTAACCAGTGCAATTTTTGTTACACACTTCAAACTTGAGATACAAATCACTTCATCCACCCATTTTTTGTTAGCATAATGTGACTAGGCATTCACTTAAAAAGTAAAAACAAACTTATACCATTTTAATGGACGTGGAGAACAACGATAGAGAAAAAGTTTAGCCTACGATGATATAACGTTTCCAACAATCGAAAAAGAGGAATGGTGCAGGGAAAGGTTACACAAGCTAGTTGACAGCTCTGTGAGAAGACTACTATAGTTTAATGAAAAATGAACAATATTGAAACTGGGGCTACTGTAAAAAGTCAAGCACAAAACATAATACGGTGCATCACGTGAATACTGAACGGTTGATGCACAACTACCCATGCATGAGTTCATGCACAGGAGCTGAGTGAGAAAAGAGCATCAAACAGATAAATCAACAAATTGAAAACAAGAATCACGTGAATAGAATAACAAGAGCTTATATAAACAAATAAAGAAGCAAGATTTACCTCGCTTTCTTTCAAGTTCTTGGTCAAGCTCTTCCTTCCACTTCCTTTTAATCTCACTAAAACTTGCACTATAAAAAAGAAAAACGCATCTTCACATTAAAAGGAAAATAAACAAGACAAAACAAAGTTGATTTATACACTTACATTGGACTATTTGATTGCCTCCGCTCATTAGACTGGGGTGAACTGTCATCATAGTCTTGATTGTTTCCACTGCCAATGCATGATGTACGCCTGTTGCTACTTCCGGAGCTTGGACTAGTGATGATATCAATTCCTGTAGACGGGCTTCCAATAGGACCCCGACTTGGTGACCTACTTTTCCGGGGTAACCTTAAGTAATTTGGTGTAGTTTCATCAATTGTAGCCTCAACTAACTGAGGAGAGGAGTATGAAGGATTCAAACTGTTGTAGAACTCTTCATACAGAGGTGTCTGCAGTTTCTTTAGTTCAAGAGCCTAAAATACAGAGATAAAACAACCACATTAAACGCAAAGCTAGAAATATGTCATAACGGATCTTCATAGAGAGATGTCAAGCAGCATGAGAAGTTGGTACCTTTTCGTCCAAGAAGGCTCTGATTTTTGACTCAGTAAGCTCATCCTCATCTTCTGAAATGGATGGACCACATAAAACTGCAGAATTGTTGTTAGGTGAGGCTGAGCTCCCAGCACCTAACCCACCTTCCTGATTGTTAACTAAATCTGTATTTCCTTGTCGCGATTGAGGAGTCATACCATAATCACAGTTCCAATCATCAGAGGGCTCAGCAATGGGATTGAAACTCTACTTAACATGACGATATAGAAGAAATCAACTCGAGTGGAATGTATATACTTTTAGTAACAAAAGCAGTAATCTGGAGACGCTTAATACCTTATTGAAGTCATCCACCGTCTTAACAGTGCTAAACGTTGTTCCTCCATCCAAGAGCAAATTATCATTATCATCAATCTGACACATGTCATCATCACTACTGTTTCCTCTCCACATATTTCTAGCCTCCGACAAGTTATCAGTATTTTCCGTTGAGATATTCAAGGTACCCAAGTTGCAGATGTCTACTGAACCAGCACTGGTTGTCATTCCATCAATATGATGTTAGACACAGTTGCTGAATAGTCCATATAATCAACAGAGAAACGTATAATCCATATTGTCCATTTGAAATGCAACCAAAAGCTATTTCAAAAGAAGATGCATACAGGTCTCAAAATTTCAAGTTCAAAATCTACAAGATTTCTTCATCACACTTTTCAATCTGTTGCTTATTTTGTTGATTTAGTCATCATTTCATATCCTTAATATCATATGAATATAGCACAATGGAAGAAAAGGATCTATATAGGGTGATTGCAGTTTAGTTATGATTAAGTGTTAGTCATGTTAGCACGTTTATTTTAGGTTCAATGTTTTCTAGGAGTCTCTTCAGCCTACCCGAGATTTATATGTCAGTAAAAGATGTAACAAACTTCTATTACTTGTTACTTTTTCACTAGTTGTCCTTTATTCAGTGCAGTAAAATCTAGTGGAGGTGGTTCCATATTCATGAAAAGTCAGGTCTGACTTCTATTTTTTTTTAATGTGGTGTCCATGCCAGCTTGCTATACTAAAATGAGCTTAAATGGAGTGAGACAGTAAGAATTCATATAGCCAACACGCCAACTTGCTTGTTCAGACTTGAGGCATAGCTATTGTTATATTACAAATCAAAATATCTGTTGACATTAGCATCTACGTAGTGAAACTGTAAGCTTTAGTTTCTGTTAAGAATTTGAGATTACACGATCCAAATACTATCAGTGTGTACTAAAAGAGAGCCTTTGGAGCACTTACACACTTTTCGCATTATGCCCACTTGAATAAGAGTGACCTTGAGCTTTGCCCTATCAGTAAATGAAGTTCAGAATGTAAGTGCCTGAGCAATATCAATTACATTGCCAATTGATGTAGATAAACTGACCATCATAGAACTAGAACCATCAGGAAGAGACAGTTGTGCTTCACCGGTGACAAATGGATGCTACATGCAAATAATAAGAATTAACTCATTGTTGCGTAATACAGGAGACAAAACAATAACAGATTGCCTTAGGTCAAATCAAATCACCTGTAATAACTCACTAGCTGAAGGCCTTAACTCTGGTTCCCTGCGTGAAATATCTTAGTTTCATTAATGGTGTAAGGAGGAGAAATTATACCGATACAATAACCAAACAAAGGGTGAAGGAATCAGCATTATATCTACTGGTTACACTAATCCAGAAAGCATAACTCTTTTCAAGTTCACTTCTGAACAATTAAACATCAGAAACTTGGTAAGACTTATATAAGAAGGAAATCATATAAAGTAATAAAACTATATTCCTTCCAGTTGAGTAATATTTTCAACTCTATATGTTGTCATATCTATGTCTACTACGAATATCAAACCACACAGTGGTTTGAAAATTAAAGTTTTTGGACAACTGTTTATTGTGCTATTATTGGACTTCTTTAAGAGCAGCTAAGTGTCGACTACATACTTCTGTAAGCATTTCAGCAGAAAGTCTTTTGCTTCAACAGATACGTGTTCAGGGATCGGGGGATGAGCTTTTGTTGTCCCAACAATATAGAAGAGCGCAGCAACCTAAAGCGAACAAGGGATCAGTGCAAAGCATGAGTCGATCTGTATATAGTAACCAGTTTATATATGCCAAAAGGAATACAAAGAAAAATTTAGCAAGACCTGCATCCATTGTATACCTCTTGATACTGTTGGCTCCAGGGAGGCTTGCCAGTAGTCATCTCTATTACAGTACATCCTACACTCCATATATCAGCAGAGCTGAAATTCATATACAAAGACATTATCATTACCAGCAGAACCTATACTGAAGAGATCGATTCAAGGAATATGTTGCAAAGGCAAGAACCAGACACATACATTAAGTCAAAAACAAGAACTGTCATTTCTCCAATGACTTTTACTGAATCAATTCAAAGTCAAAAACAAGATTTGCTATTTCACCAAGAAACTCCTCTTCCATCAGAAAGTTCTGTTCTACTATAAAGCGACAAAGTTTTGACTTTTCATTCAAAAACTGGAATACTAACTTCAATAGTTTACTATTTGCTTTGACCAATAAATACATTAAAGTTAAAATTATTCGAAGTATCACAAGAAGTAAAGGTGACACAAAATCTGAAAGCATGTTCATAACTCAGGAAAGTGGCAAGGTGAACTGTAAGAAAAACCAGCATTTTAACAAGATAAGGAATGAAAATATAAGGCAGTACACATAAATACATAACACCAGAAAATTTTGACCAATGTGGACCATTATACGGAAAGGGTAGCAGCTATTCCAAAATAAAATTAAAAAAATGGACGATTCCTCTAAAATTAAAGAAGACGCAGAAATGTTTATGAAAATGAAATATGGATGTGAGAATAGCATAAATAAGCAATAAGTCCTTCTATCATAGGGAAGAAACTGTTAGGCTCATCATAAAAAGAAAAGTAAGAAACGGCAGGGGACATTTATGCACAAGAAAACACTAACTCAAGTTCACAAACCATGATCAAGTTTGCAGCAATGAAACATGGTCAAGTATGATCAGATATTGGATTTATTCTTTTAGTATCTAACTAAATCAATAGATAAGAGCCTAAGACCCATTTGTGAAACCAAAAGTGCACTTCCCAAGTCATCAGCAAAACAAACAAAACGTAAACTCAATCTAGAAATGAGATACAAATAAGTGATGCATAAAGGCTATATAATTACAATCTAGATCAAACAAGAACATAAGTTACAGGTTCATCAACAAAACGCTGTAATTATTCTTACAAGCTATGACCAGTTTGGCGAATGACCTCAGGAGCCATCCAATATGGTGTGCCCTTCATGGACTTGGCACCTGATATAGTAGCCTAATGTAAACATGTTTCATCAATATCCTCTTCATTATATCCAAATTAAACCAAACAAATATAGATTGAGAATGGATGGTGATGGTGAACATACCAGTTCGACAACCTTCTTTGATGCCCCAAAGTCAGCCAGTTTTATGCAGCCTTTGTTATCAACAAGGATATTTGCCCCCTGAACCCAAATTAGTACACGAGATTATTGTTGGTCATACTTTTACAGAAAGAAAAGAAAGGAAACAAGATACCTTAATATCTCTATGCATTATTCCATTCTTGTGAAGATAATCCAGTCCTAGGAGCAATTGCTTAGTGTACGTTCTTATAACCTACTACCGAAGATAGTATTAGATAGAGTCATTCAATCAAATGAATTACACATCAAAAGAGGGTGGAAAAATAAGACCAACAATGAACTTACGGGCTCTGGGAAAGATCCAAATTTTCCTAAAAGGGATGATATCGATCCACCAGGTACAAATTCCAGCAAAATATTCAATGTGTCGTCTTCTCTCACAATTCCAAGATATCTCTGACAACACAATATAGCAATTGAGTATTTCATGGACAAACAATTTCCCCAGATAGGAGATCAAGGATTTACTTACAACAATATGCGGATGGGAGAGATTCTTGAGAAGCTTGACTTCCTCCTCAAGCTCCTTAACGTGGGACTAATCAGGACATAAAGAAACCAGAAGAATGTATCAGACAGTAGCTTTATTATCTACTTACATCTCAAAAAAGTAGATATACAGCAGTATGTCAGATGTCTTAAGCCCTTAGATTCAATAAAACAACCTTCCATCTTAACATAGCTATCATATAAACATCTCCCTTAACACAATGTCGGTCACTACAATTAAACCAAAAAATAGCTAAGAGCTGACTCATTCATCAATGGAAGGGGAAGAAAAAAACAGTTAATAGTACAAGACACTGGCAGAAGGAAACTACGACATTGTAAACCAAAAAATAGCTAAGAACTGAAAACCCATTCATCAGCGGAAAGGGAAGAAGAAAAAAGTTAAAGGGCATATATGCTCCAACTATAGTACAAGACACTGGCAGAAGGAAACTACGACGAGAAGGCAACGTCATTGTATCATAAATGCAACTACTCTAGCAAACTTCTAACTTCATAATGAATGATTTCCAACTTGACAGAACTTAGCAGCCAAGATTGAAAGTACAACCAACAAACATTTATATAATCAAACAGCCCAATGATCTAACCAATTAAACTTATCTCTTAAAAACATCGATTCAAGCATTCAGTGCAACCAATAAAAGGAGCGCTATATCATTGTAAGTTCCGGACAAAACAAAAAGTATCTCAATGTCAATTCCAACCTGCGCTTTCTCCTTTGAAGCACTGTTTGCAGCTATCATAACCTGAAGAAAAAATATAACAAATCAAACACACTTTCAGGATCACTCTTCAGAAAAAGCAAAGTACCTAATGATTCCACTACGATCAACAAAATTAGAAGTCCAAAACCAAAAATAGCAAATACAACGATAAAAACCTGCTTGACGGCGAGAAGTTCTCCAGAATCGAGATTCATTCCCATATAAACCTGCCCAAAAGCACCACATCCTATCATCTCTCCTTTTCTCCACCTGATAGGTAGTGTAGCGGCATCACCGCCATCTTTAACGGCGGTTGTCGGTGATGGCAACGCTCGCGGAGGAGGCGACAGCTTGGAGAAAACTCTAGAGTTCCGGATGCAGGAATTTATCTTCTCAACTAGATTACCGTCATCTGCGCCGTCGGCATTCGGCGTTCGGAACACCAGTGATCGCCGAACTGATCCGAAGATATCTTGCATCTGATTTTCGAGTGAAGGAATTCAAAGTTCTAGGGTTTAAAGGAAGTGAAAATGAAGAGTCACTTCATCTATTTGAATTTACTCAGTTTTTTTTTTTTTTGTTGCTTTCGCAGTGCGAAACGGAGAAGAGGAATAGAGAGAGAAACAGAATGATTTTGTGGCTTCTTTTTTTGTTTCAGTCGATCGTTACTGTAGAGAAAGGAAGAGAGAGAGAGAGAGAGAGGAGGGAAAGGTGATAGGCAATTTCTTTTTGAAAAAAGATAGAATAAGAACTACAATTACAAAATAGCCCCCCTTTTATTCTAGAAATCTTCTTTATATTAATTTATTTTTCAAAATCTCTGACTTTAGTGTTACCTTTATTTTTTCCAACAAGTAAAACCGTTTTTATTTCCTTTGAAAGCTAGAAGTTCTATCACAGAGAATTATTTTTTTCAGTGTCTTGGAACAAGAAAAGGAAGAGAATATTAAAAATGAAAGTATTGAAGAGAGTGGAGACTAACAAGTTATTTGGTGTAAGAAGTTCATACTAGGCAACAATAAATGTGTCTTCGTCTCAAACAAGTTGGGATTGATAATAAAGCTCATATCATATCAGAGTCTAGACCAGACACTCTCACAAAAAGAGCTCTCGCATAGTAAGAACATGCAACACAAACACCCTCTCCAACATTAATTTACTAGTATTCGTATTATCAAATGTTTATTTTATAGAATTGATTATTGAAGGCACCATGAATACTTGAGGATAATCCACAAGTATTTAATTCCATAGTTAAGCAACCTGTTCCATCTAAGCTGAGATGTTTTGCCTTAAAAGATCTTGTTCGAAACGAGGTAAGCAGATAGTAAGCCCAGTAAATTTCAAGTACAAAAAATCGACATAGAATACTATAGGTGCCTACAAATGGGAGCAGGATATCTTATAAATGCACAGATCAATTAACACAATGATCAATCAGCAAATCTTGAGGCTAAGCTGTACCCTTAAGGGGTGGGGGTTGATAAGCAATGAATATAGCTCATAACAGTAGGCAAGATGCATACACTGTGTATAATCGAGGGGAAAGAACAGAAGAAATCTATACCAAGGGGCATAACTCATGGAAATTTATGAGCTCTTAGCATCATTAAGAAGAATACAAGGACTTCCTATTGCTACTTCTCGCGACCTTCTTCAGAGGACTCCACACCAATTGCTTCTTTAATGCAACAACTGTTGGATGCTTGGGCCTCCATGAACCTGGTGCTTGTGAAGGAGGACTTCCCATGAATTTACTGCTTCGTGAACCAATTGGGGTTGCCCCTACTGGTGTTGCAATAGATGTTTCCTTTGCCTGTGCTATTGGAGAAAGCATTCTAGATGTACGCCACATTCTTTGTGGATCCCAGACAAATGATTGCCGACCAATGAACCGGTCATTCCTTGGTCGAGCAGCAGAGTTATTGAAAGTTGAAATGCTAGACTCAGGGCGAAGGGTTGCAATAGAAGCCCGTCTTTTGGGCTGGAAAACCTGGTTTGTTCCTTGAGGTGGTGGTCTAACTGCAATAATAGATCCTCGCCTTGGTTTCAAAACTGCCTTTGTCATTGATGTTCTTTCTATATTTTCCTTGTCATGTGATGCCGCTGGCACAAAGGACTTCCTAGTTTTTGCAGGAGGACGAGCAAGAGGGGATGGAGGGGGCACAAAATTGCTGATTTTTCTCAAAGGCAGTCTCAGTGCTTTTGAAGGAGCCAGTGGTGGTTTCTTCTCTGTTGTTATCTTCTGCGGTTGGCTTAAATATGACGAGGTTGTGAACTCACGAGAAGCTCCAGCTAAAGCCTTGCTTTCCTGCTTTAGACGTATTTTCCTCTCCTCTGCCAATTGGTTTTCCAGATCACGAACCTGTTGCGACAATTGAAAAGGCTTAGCACTTACAGAATCATG